>OMKI01056307.1:10021-25473 GCA_900302315.1 Phycis blennoides
TCTTTTCCATTTTGTAAATGTCCATTGAGATGTCCATCCATCCATTTAGAGTTGGGCTCTCCTGCGATAACCACTTCCTGGTTAAAGCCTTTTTAGCTGCAACCAACAAAATGTTCAATAAGTATTTGTCCTTTTAGGTAAATTCCCAAAGTACATAGTCTTGATTTCTAAAGGCCTTTGACATTTGAAAATGTCTTGTAAGGCATTGTGTATCCCCTTCCAGCAGTCTTTGATGACAGCGCAGTCCAAAAAAACATGGAAGTGGTTTGCATGCTGGTTACCGCAGTTCCTCCAACATATAGGGGGTATTCCATCATAGTGGGATTTCTGAGAGGGTGTTATAAAGTATCTAATCAAGTTCTTCCAGTTATATTCCCTCCATTTCTGTGAACTGGTACATTTCCAATGAAACCTCCACATTATTGTCCATTCCTCTTCAGATACTTTCATCCCACCTTCTTGTTCCCATTTTTGCCTAATGTATAAAGTTGAATGTGTTTTAAGATTTGACAGCATTTTGTACGCACATGAAATTATTCTCCCATTTACATCAGAGTTATACGCTTTCCTAAACATTTCTATCAAATTAACATTTATTTCCAACACATTTTTCATCTTCATATTAACATAATGCCGCATTTGCAGATACCGATAGAAATCCTGTTTTTCCAAAAGGTATTTCTCTTTGAGTGAATCAAAACTGAGCATTGTTCCTCCTTTCATTACCTTACATAAAGCTGTTAATCCCTTAAGTGTCCAGTCCTTAAATCTACTGTCTAATTGGTTAGGAATGAAGTCTGAGTCATATGCACACCATTTAAGAAACATAATATCGCCTTCTAATTTATATTCTTTTATGATAGTTTTCCACATTTTTAGAGTACATTTCACCCATGGATTCTCAATACTGTTTATGTAGTTTTGCAAATTATTGTCTGCTATTACTGCTTGTATGGGGGTGGAACACATTTTCTCTTCAATAGATTTCCATTGAGCATTATATTTTGGGTTGCACCAATATATAATGGTTCTTATCTGTGTTGCCAGGAAATAATCTCTGAGAGAGGGCAGACCCCATCCCCCTTTTTCTTTTGTCAGTTGTAGAGTTTTGAGACGGACCCTTGGTCTTTTGCTTTGCCATATATATCTTGACAGCACTTTTTCCCATTCGTTGAATTGGCTTTGATTGATCTCAATTGGTAGGGTCTGAAAAAGGTACAATAATCGAGGTAATATACTAATTTTAATGGATTCGATTCTTGAAGAAAGGCTATAGAAAGGGATTAGGTTCCATCTTGCTATATCTTCCTTAATTTTTTTCTGTACTGGTAGGTAATTACATTTTAGTAATTTTGTAAGATCTATGGGTATGTTAATCCCCAAATACCTGATGGATTTTGTTTGCCATATCAATGGGTATTTCTTCTTAATTTCTTCAGGTGGGCTGTAATTATATGAAAGTAATTGGGTCTTGCCTATGTTAACCTTGTATCCTGACAATTTACCATATCGTTCAAAAGATATGGATGTTTAAACACACGTACCCTGTCTGTCTAGTACCTGCCTGGTGTATTGCTAGTTGTCTTGACAACAACTGCTGTAAAACTCACTCAAACAGGAAGAAGACGACCAAAGTGGTCTCTAACCACTAGGGCCATGATGAGTCTCACGCTCTAGTCCGAGTCACGCGTGTCTTCTCCTGTTCCCCTAGGAATGGTATGCCGAGTACTCCAGGGAGAACCTGCCTGAAACAGACCAAAGCTTGGAGTGGGTGTTGGACCCGCCCCCCACCTAGCCCGGCCCTCCTGGCTGCAGCACACAGCACACGACCCGCCTGTGATGGGCCACAGCAACCCCAAGTACGGTCCGATTCCCCCCCACCCCCCCACAATGGACAGCTGGATTGGTCACTTGTGTCAGGAGACCAATGGACTGGCAGGTCTCCTGCACATCTGTGGTACTGGAACATTGCCTCTGGATCTGTTTGCTGACCAGGCTGCTCCACAGCCGGGTCCTCCACCGAGGACCGGTCCGTGCGGGAAGACGGCGTCTGTCAAACTGTTAGGCCTTCATAACGTACACTACTTACCCTCGATGCCTTAGCGACATTATAACTCCTCTGGTCAGTGTTACCCCTGGGACCTGTATCTTTTAAAGGGGACCCGGCAAACGTGGCTCTGACCTTTAGTGTGAGTACTGCTTACATGTGTGTCCCACTCTGTTTCCAGAGAACCCCCTGGCAAAGTTGGGGTTCTGAAGAAGGCAAGTGCTGGATGTCAATGGTTGCAACTTTTCAGGAACAGAGTTGATGTTCCACGCGTGAAGCAGTACTCCCCTGCGTTAGAAACTAGCAGATGGTTCCCCGTCAGTCCACACGAATAGACTCCTTTTCGCCTTTGTACAGTATTACAGATATTAAGCTGGTGTATCTCAACCAAGACCTCTTAACACTTAAGAGGTTATTTTACTTTTGTATAAACCTGTTATTCTGTATGTGTATTAGAATGTATTTGCGCTACTGAATACAACAGAACAATTTTAATAAACTGTTCCATTTGTCAAGTGAATTTGTGCAACAATTATTATGAATATATTAAAAGATTTAATTATTTCACAAATACAAAATGTTTTAACATTGAGATATACAAAAATATACCTAATGGTCAATAAGGACAACACTTTCATATAAAACATAAAAAATTTAAAATTCCTGGAACATTTGTCACAGAAGGTGCTATCTGTTGGCTACAGTACTGTGCCAGTGGCTTTGGCTAGGAGCAACGTAGCCTTAACAATACAAATCCTTCTATAATAACTGCTGAAAGTCAGTGTTGACACCCCATAGAACCCTGATTGATGGAGGCTGATGGATGTTAAAATCTGACACACAAAGGCTTTGGATTTAGCAAATTCCCTGCAAAAACGTTGATTCTTCAAACAAACGGAGTTCATCGAACATTTCCCATCCTGCTGTGTGAAGAGGTTTCCAGCGAGACGGTCTCCGTGTCCCTCCAGTCTCAGTTGAGGTGGATCGTCCCAAACTCTGTGAGCACAGCAACGATGAGGAACACAACGTAGAAGACCAGCAGGAACATCCCGTAGGTCCGACTCAGGTGGAACCGGCACAGCGGAACGATCACGAAGGACAGAACCAGAGACAAGCCCAAGGAACCGGCCAGCACCCACGTCAACAGGCCCTCGGGCGCCAGCTGAGGGAGAGCAGGACAACTCGGGTTCAGCATGTTGTTTTAGTATCATCAACGCAAATGTCTATAGCCCCCCGGAAAAAGCAGGTCAATTGAATTAAAAACTAAGAAATAAACACATACATTCAGGTCAGTGTAAATATGAGCGATCACTTTAAAGAGCACCCTGGGAGGACCGAGTACCTGAACGGCAGTCTGGGTCTCGAATATCCGGACCAGGCATCCCAGGCCGACCCCGAAGAGCATGTCTGGAGGAGGCGCAGTCAAGGCACACCGAGTCCATTAAACCGTAATGTGTGACACAGGACAGGGGTCCCGGCACCGAGCCGGGAGGATGCTGGAGCTCCGCCTGGTGGCCGAGAGAGAGGTATAAGCCTCTCGGACGCCCGCGGTATCACGGCCAGGCGGTGTGGCACACTTCACAAAGTCTGCGTGGGTCGTAACCACGGAGATAACACCTCCTCCCTAGAACTCCCAAACACTTCATTCAAAGTCACCTGACTCAATCTGAAACGGCTCATAACGTCCTGACTCAGAGCCTACGGAAGGATACTGAAGATGATGCCTCCAAAACATGCAGATATGGCCATCCTGGGGTATCCCTGGTGTGCGATGGTGATGTCTGCGAAGCAATCTGCGAAACAGAACATGAGAGAGTGACGGGATCTACCGGTCTCATCATGCTAGGTGTGTCCAGTGTGAGTGAGTGAGTGAGTGAGTGAGTGAGTGAGTGAGTGAGTGAGTGAGTGAGTGAGTGAGTGAGTGAGTGAGTGAGTGAGTGAGTGAGTGAGTGAGTGAGTGAGTGAGTGAGTGAGTGGCTGGCTGGCTGGCTGGCTGGCTGGCTGGCTGGCGGGCGTGTCCTCTCACCTCCTATGCTGTTCCCCCAGGCGAGGACGGTGAGCCCCAGCACGGTGTTGCTGAGACTCAGCACCACACCGAGCATGTGCAGAATGCTGACCACCTCCGAGGCCGCAGTGCTGATCAGCACGGCGCTCACCACGAAACCCAGCAGAGACAGCAGCTGGAGGACCAGGACCGGTCAACGCACACAACCACACATACTGTACATACAGACATGTCTTCAACCTGTTTCTCTTCGTGACCTGTTTGCCCACAGTACTACCAGTGGGTATTGACACAGAGAAGCCCGATCGATGCTCTGTGTCCAGGCAACATGACAAATACAACTGAGGATAGTTTTTATTAAACTCAAATCCTGCTGAAAGGTTTAGTCAATTTGGTTTAAAGGGACATTTGTCAGTTAACATTTACTACCCAAGATGACTACTACAACCAAATTGCAAGTCTTATTCGCAAAAGTTAAATAATAACAATGATCACCTGATGAAGTGACATCATTTGGTAGTTTTCAGATGTAAAGTTCAAGAGGTTCTCCAGGTAATCAATATGTGAACACTCAGTTCAAACCCCTTATAAAGCCATGCCTGGACTTCTATTCATTCCTGTACACCGGTAATGGACAGATTCCACCAAGGGATCTGTTGTTGCGTAGTGGTGCAGAAACAGAGTATATACAACTACAAAATGTAATTCCACACAATCATTGAGATAAATTTAGTTGAGGTGGGGATTGAACCACCAACCCTCCGATTGTGGAACCCATGCTCTACCCAATGAACTATGCCACCCAGTAGGCTCAATGTTATCTCTATGGGAGGTTTCTGCATGTTTAATCGCAAATATCTCAAAAAGTATAAAGTTTACAAAAATGAAAAATACATAGCACAGCCATACGGAAGTAGACCTTTGTAATACAGTTTGAATGAAATCTCGAGGTTCAGTCGTTTAGCCTCCATTAATTGCAGAAATTTGGTGTGAAGAAGAATAATATGACGAAATGCGATATCTAGATTGTACATTCCTATGCGCACTAATGAATGCTGCCGGTTCTACTCACTAAATGACAGGACGGAGGACGGTCATTCTTGGTCGTGCAGAACAAGATGGCGGAGAGGAACAGGCCCAGGAGGAAGGTCAACAACCACACAGGAAACACTCCTTGGATCAGGTGCGTTCCATCTAGGAGAGCCAGGGAAACGACAGACACCTGATCAATCCATCACGTTACAGACGGCAACAGAAAGACAACTAAACACTAACATTTAGAGTAGCGTAGTAGAGTAGTCTAGCGTCTGCTGGGAACCGACCTCGGCAGCAGCATCCCTGCCTGCTCAAGTTGCTTTTCAGCACCGGCTTCAAAATCACGGTTTCTAATTGTTATTGCTGTGTAACACTTGGCAGGACAGTAACGAGACACGGACAGCAACGAGAGGAACATACATGCCCCCGACTGGAACATGAGCACACACACCAGTGGCGCCGTGATGACATGAAGGCAGTTCAGCGGCCGCTTCCAGTTCCTGTCTTCCTTGTCGGGGTCCACGACGGGGATGCAGAGCAGCAGCAGGAACTCTAGCGGCGCCTGGTGGCCAGGGGACACAAACAAACCTCAGCCACGGGACAAAAGGAACCGCGCAGACATTCAGACACTGCAACGTGTGCAGTTTGATCACATGGCTTCTTATTCTGCAGAATACAGAAATGACCAAGACATCAATAAAGGAACAACTTTGACTGTAGCCTATTAATGTGCCCAAGTTCTGTGAGGGAACTTGTGGTCGCATGGAAAGTCCTGCATCTGCAAAATGTTCAACTGACCGAGACGCAGTTGTACAGTACATTGAGGAGCTGCCATCTCAAACATCTCTCTCAGAAGCATGTTGTCAGTATGTTAGGTGGCTGTGGATTGATAAAGCGGCTGCTCTTCTTGGTGTAGATCCTTCATGACAGGTTATGCCATTTGTAAACAAGGTATTAACTGTATGACAGGACGGAGTCACGCCTTGTTTCTGTTACGGTCTACCTCGACAGAGACCCGTCTGGTTTACTACTGCCTCCAGCAACATGATGCCACCAGACTTCTGATTCATCGTCCAAAGTCTGATTCATGAGACTATCCCTGAAGGAACCACGCCTCACCCTGAGTACTTTGAGGAACCTCCATCTCCAGGACCACCTCCTCCACCTCCTCAGGTCCACGGGGTTCAGAGAGGCCAGCAGGATGTGGCCGGTGGACTCCGAGTAGGGAAGAAGGGGCCGGTACTCATCCTCTGACACACGGCAGAGCGAGTATCACGTCAGTGCACGTCGAGTGACTCGTGGTTAGTCATTGCCAACAGAAAGCTGTGCTGTTTCGTTACCATATTCCAGAAAATCACTCTCATTGGACGAAGAGAGGATCTCGTTGTCCGAGTCAGACGAGAGGGTTTCTGCAAAAAAAAAAAAAAAAAAAAACATCCGTGATGACGGTTACCGTACCAACACCGCGTGTGTGTGTTCATGTGTGAATACAGACACTCGTCCTACCTGCCACGGTCGATGTTACATTCTGCACCGACGTGTTGGACCAATGTTTTTGCCGGTTGTAGATGCATGCGCTGACGATGACTGTGGTGCCGTAGACCCCGTACAGGCCCAGATACCCTGGGGAGGGAGCTGCTGGTTAACGACGCTGTTGCTAAGGTTGAGGTAAACATCTGTCAGCCACAGTCGCAGCCCCTGGGTGCGAAGGACTATTCAGCTTTGAACCGCTCTCGGCTCATTTCTGAACCATCAGGGCATCTCTTCCCTGATCGGTGGTGTGGGGAAATCCATCTCGCCTGTCGATTCACATGCACGCGCGCGCCGTTAGCGTCGCTGACCACCACGGGTGAGGGAACGCGAACCCGTCTCCGTGACGGAGAGCCTTTTGTCCTTTGTGTTGCTTCTCGAGACCTGGCTCACCTTCTGCCCTTTAAACCAAGACACGGCGGGTACCTAGTGCTTCTCCCAACTGGAGGGTTCCTCTGTAGAGGATGACGAAGGTCCAGAAGACCGCCACCATGTAGAAGATGATGTCACGCAGGAAGGGGCGGGAGGCCACGGAGAAGGGCTTGACCAGCGCCACGCTGCCTGCCACCACGGTGGTGACGAAGACGCCGGCTCCTGAGGAAGAGAGGGACACGCACGTCTTCCAATGCTCAGGACGTGTTATAGTTATAGTCGTTTTTTCATACTGTGTTCTTTTACTGTGTATTCTACAACGGGAGCCACAGCTACGACCCAATTTACCCTGGGGATCAATAAAGCATTTCTGAAAACACTTTTCTGAGGACCTTGTTCGGATAGATCAAATGGATTTGAAAAATACAATTTACATTTTCTATTTCACATATATAATCACCCCATAGGCAGAGAGGTTCTTGTTATAGAGGTAGGCTTCCCATACAACCTGTGTGTGAAACAAGTGTTTACAAGCCCACTGAATGTCACAACGTACTGACAGTCCAGTACATTATGACCTATTTATAGCATAGGTCATTTCACATGGAGAACATTAGAAGAGGCCAGCCCTCTGGGAGGAGTGGGCTGGAGTTCTCCCACACATTCTTGTGGTGATCATAAGACCGTTATCAATGTTTAACTCTCATGGCCCCTATTGACATTCATACATTTGTAAGTATAAATGAACCTTAGTTCGGGGTGGGATATCGGTCAGTCTTGAGCTGTACCAGACCAATTTCTTTGTAAGAAATTAGCAGAAAAATCTGTTCTAGCAGCTGGCTGGGTGCTGATCACCCACAGCACATATCACATCAAACGGAAATGTATCTCATTTTTTCTCACGGCGAAAGCACTGTGAGAAGATCCGACCAATCAGGGTTAGTCATCCTGCCTGTCGACCACAACGTGAACGCACGATTCTCATTGGCAGAGGGAGGCTTTTGTTCGGTGCTTTTTTTCCTTCAAAGGACCGAGAAAGCAGAACAGAGCAAGAGATTTTTCTTTCTTTTTTTTTTTTTTTTTGCATTTCGGGTTGCTGCAGGCTACAGTAGTTTCGTAGCCATGGAAATGCCATGTCATTAGTGAATTCAAAACCTAAGCATGGGGAACGCGTGCGGGAGCAAGCCTACCGAACAGGGCGCCCACCGCAAGGCCGGCGGTGTGCGGGTGGGAGAACGCTGCAATGGCGCTGAACACATCAGGCGCGCCGTTTCCTAGAGCCAGGAAGGTCACGCCCTTGACACACCGCAGTCAAGGTTGGTAGAACAATGATACGCACACACACACACACACACACACACACGTGATAGAGACACAACATTGAACATGAATTCTCAAACGGTAAATAAAGTGGCATGGGGCCTCGTCTCCTGGCTGCTGCAAGGAAAGCAAAGGCAACCGGTACCACACATGGGACCGGTTCTGGTCTGGCCTGTCTGGTGAGCGCCACGCTGCCGAGGGGTAAAGGATACAGCTACATTGTGGGTCAGTCGAAGAGTCGAGGATATAGCCGAGAGGTTGGGACAGAAACTGTGGGAATAAACAGACCAAACAACATGCTGTTTTAAAAGTATAAATAAAAAAATAAAAAAATAAAATCTAATATGATCTGATATGATATGATGTTCTGTCAATGTCACCTCTGGACCAGCTACCTGGTCTGGGATTGTAAGGTGTCGTGTGCATGAGTGTGTACATTCATGTAGAAGAACGCAAGGGGCTTGGAGAGGTAGGCTACATGGTAATGCTTCAATGGGCAGGTAAGCATCCTTACAACTCAAGTAGAACGAACACAAGAGTGTACCGTAGTCAAAGTGAAGCCGAAGAACTCCATAGTTTGAAGAGTGTGGGAGATATATGCAGGGGTGAAAGTAAGCCGGTAGCCTACTGGCCGGTAGGGCCGTACCACTAAAAGATTTGGAGGGGGTACGCCGTACCGGAAAGAAAAATATAGTCTTTGAAAGAAATTGCACTTTCAGCATGACAACACACCTGCTAACGTGATATTACCAGAAGCAACACGTTTCCCCCAATAGACATTGCATATAACTCGTTGTGAACTGTGTGAATTGTGTCTGAACCTTCCGTGCAGTGTTTCACTGACAGACAACGAGAGACAGCGCGCGTGGGCGTCAACTTCACTACTTCAAGACTCTTTGGAATTTATTTGAAGTCTTTTACCTCAACTTTCACTTTTCGGTTCTGTTCCACTGTTCTGTGTCCAATGTCCCAAATGAAAAGTCAAGATAGTTTTCAACTGTTTCAACTGTCTTTCAAAAGTTAATAAAATTATTGTGTTGTTGAAATGATGTGTTTGCAATTTATTTGTAATCAAAACCCGACACATGGGGGTGAAAGAGTGATATACTAGTGTGATTAAAAATAGGCCTACTAGAGTGATAAGAAGTCCTAGTGAATGCTTGATAAGACTATAATAAATAATTAAGTGTATTTTTCGGTGCGCGTTCTGCGCGCGCACTATGGGTCAATGTGATAGTACCGGCAAGAAATAAAAACTACTTTCACCCCTGGATATGTGTGACACAACGTGCAGGAAAAGGACATTCTGTTCAAACTCACAACTTGGACGCGGTCAGGCCAAGGACCACGAAGAGGAAGAGCAGCCATATCATCTACGAAGAATGAGAGAGTGGTTTACACACAAGTGAAGAGAAAATGGCACTTGTATAAAGTCCAACGCGTGAGAAGGGGATTGTTTACAGCCACGGTCGCAGTTTCACTCAAATCACTCTCACTTTCTCTTTTTTTCTTTTTTTCTTTTTAAAAAGTTCCCTCGGGATGAATAAAGTATCCATCTATCTATCCATCTTCTCTCAATATG
Source organism: Phycis blennoides (assembly GCA_900302315.1). NCBI lineage: Eukaryota > Metazoa > Chordata > Actinopteri > Gadiformes > Phycidae > Phycis > Phycis blennoides. The sequence continues at coordinate 19,913 of OMKI01056307.1, forward strand.
ATATTTGTCTCGGTTGATTGACACTTGTCATGAAACTCCTGTAATGAAGTGAACGCCATCTGACCTCGCGGAGGGTCTTGGTGTTTTTGCAATGTCGACAAGAAGGAAAGCACATGACCACAGTGCCAAAGAAGGCAGTAAATTCTAAAATGTTGCAGCTATGCTTCCCCATTTACATTTACATTTAGGGCATTTGGCAGACGCTTTTATCCAAAGCGACTTACAAAGAGTACATTTGTCATAAAAAGGTACAACATTTCATTGCAGCTAATACAGTAAGAATTGCAGCAAGTTGATGCCGTTCATCACATGTCAACTTGTTTACCCCCGGCCCGGGGGGTCGGCCTGGCCAGGCTTACACAGAGGGTGACGGTGAGTGGAGTCAGGTCGGGTGGCAGAAGGCAGAAGACCAGGCTGAGGTAGTTGAAGAAGCCGTCCACCATGCTGCAGTCCGGGGTGGTCTTGACAAAGGGGCAGCGCTCTGCGGCGCTCAGGTTCATGACCAGGTCACACTATTGATTGGTTCACACACACACAGATAGACACAGTATTGTATGCAAAATACTTAAGTTAGGCTACCTTAGGTATCACTTTAAATCATGATTCGGAAAGTAAAATTCCCATACAACGTATTGCATAATCTATTTGTTTGATGGTTCATGTAGAAGGGATCCAAACACGTTGCGTAATGATTCGTTAGAACCAGTGCGTAAACAAGCGGCCAGCGTTCCTGCGGTGTCTCCGACTCACCTCGTCGTGGCTTCCTCTGTACATCGCGACTGTCATTTCAGAATGTCTTCAGACGTGCAGAATCCGCAAATAGCCAAAGACTTTGGGCCAACAAAACCCGCAGCAAGCGAACCCGAATGGCATCATTCAACCGCTCCGGGTGCCACATCCACGGCGGCTTCTGAACAACATTTTACAGTTCCGGACGAGCAAATCAGCTTGTTTAAACGAATGATGTAAGTTAAACTATCTATGTCAGAAGTTAGGACACGCTTATTACGACTCCACCCAGTGTTCCTGAAACCCACCACGTGACCCCGCCCCTCACTGACCGTGGATGCCCCGCCCCTGTAGTGCGTCCTTGGTAAATATTTAGCCATTGCCAGTAGTCTTAACATATCCCAAACGTATTTTTATTTTATTTTATACACAAAAAATAATCCAAACAACAATTACATTTCATGCAAAAAGTGATCCAATATCTACAAAACTATACTATAACTACATTTCACATTGATTGGGTGATTCTCCCAGCAAAGGTGCGCATAATTAGTTTTGTTGCCTGAAGCTCCCCGTTCTAACACACACCGGTTAGGCCTACAGTCAGTGGTTTCTAGCTGTCGGCTGGCGTTGGATCAAAATGGTGAGTGTTTTGGACCCCGGTGTGCGGGGGGCTCATCCTCTCTTCACTCGATCTGGTCGTACACCAGCGCCGCATCGCAGGGAGGAGAGGAGGGATTGTAGTGGCCGGCTCTCTCACTGGTCACCACCGGGCACAAGTCCTGCTCACACCACCTGGCAACACATGATATACGCACAGAACACTTCCATGGTACTGTTGATCACAGACAGATGTGTTCTGTCACAGCAGATAATGCAGGAAACATTTAAAAAGCATTAAAAAAAAAAAGTCCATAGAAATGAAGATGCAAAAATAAATAGACTTGATGCAAGAAAGGGATACAGTCTGTGTTCAATGGCTGTATTATGAAGTTATGGTTCCATATTGTACCTGAGAGCTGCGTACATGTCTGACTGAGATGCCCCCTCCCAGGAAGCATGGTCCACCAGCAGCACACCTGGAACACGTTTCATTAGGGTGGGATTAGAGGTGTACGCTTGTTAAGATCCTTATACAGCGTGATCATCTTCAAGGAACTGTTAAATGCAATATGGACTGCTAGTTTTTTCTTCAAAATACACGTAAATGTAAGAGTAGGCGGGCACAAGACTCCAACTATCCTGGATCTCCAAACCTAAACCTGAATCCAGCCGGGTCACACACACAGCCATTTCCAAAAGGAAGGTTAGTGTTGTTATTGTTATGATAACGGTGACCAAGCATCAAGATGGCCGCTTGGACGTCCCCCTGCAGGCGAGTCCAGCCACAGCACAGGTGAGTGTGATGTGGACGCTGACCCATGTAGATGCGAGCCAGGCTGTAGGCCAGGTCTCTGGCCGCCAGCTCCAGGTAGCTGGACGGCCTACCGGCGGCCTCCTGCACAAACTCCCCGAGAGCCGAGAGAGCGTCCTCTAGTGTCCTCACAGCCGGAGCCAGCGCGGAGACGCGGGAGGCTGCCTCCAGCAGGGACTGGGTGGCACAGAAGAACACAACAGACGCACACAATAAACGCATGTCGCGTTTCAGCTTGACACGGACGTACACAACAGACCAGTTGAACCGGATGAACCAGTTCATCCGAAAGCTGAAGTTGGGATGACAGCGGCTGAAAACAATACGTTCCTTGGGTACGGCGCTTTAAGGAAACCCTGGGAGCCCTGAGTGAGGTCTGTGTACCTTGCTTTGTGTAAAGTAGGCCTGGAGAACCAGCCCAGAGCTGCGAGACACGCAGCGCAGGACATCCAGAGACAAGACGTTGGTCGTCCCTTCCCATATGCTCAACACCTGGGGGGGGGAAGACAGACAGATTCATCCTGAGGGGCAAGTCGGCCATGACGGCAGCAGACGATAAAAGATCACATAAAATGTATGAAGTCACAAAAGAATCAAAACAAAACATTTAAACTTGAGTATTTCGTCTGACAGCATTCTATAGGAGAACTACAATGACATGTCCCCCCCCCCAAAAAAATGGAGGTCCTACCAAAAGGGACCCCTCACCTGGGCATCCCGCAGCAGTCCTGGGAGCCCCGTGTCCTCAATGTACCCCTGACCCCCAAAGCTCTCCAGTCCCTCCGACACCACGGCCACCGCCTGGCGGACAGAGGGGGGATACAGCATCACTGTTGTAGTTTGAATAAGGAGCCATCTTGGCTCCAAATGCTAGCCGGGCGGGAAACTGGAAGCTGAATTCAGAATTCAGAAAGATGCGCGATGGCGGCGAGGCGATTAAGGCCAATGGTGCACACACTGGGATACTTGAATCACGGAAACACTAGCCTGGCAACACTGACCCCACCAAGTTCCACATGCACACTTTCAGATCCCTTTATATCTTCCCCCGCTGCAAATAATGTCACTGCTTCATGTCACTGTAATTGTAACACGGCTCCCGTTTCTGCACCGTCCCGTAAGCGACCCGGTTCTCGAGGCCAAACCCAAAGCGGCCCGCTGCAGCACCACAGAGGGGTCCTCCTCCACCTGCTTGGCCGTGTAGAGCTTGAGCACGGGCGTGAGCAGCCGCAGGAGGTGCGTCTCCAGGGGGGTCGCCAGGCCGGCCTCCTCCCGCCCCAACAGACGACACACGTCCATCACCAGCAGGAAAGCACCCCGCGTCTCCACCTGCACCCCGGACCCCCCACACGGCCATCTGTTCATTGGTCCTGAGTGCAATTAAAACCTTAACATGGAAAACTACATGCTGAACACACCGAAGCGCGTTCAACTCGTCCAGCTGAAGAAGCCCCGAGAGCCACGGGCGACCAGCGTACCTCCATCCTGGCCAGGGTCTGCACGTGGAGCGGGTGGTCCCTAAGAAGCCGACCAAAGGCGCTGCGGCGTGTGGTGTAGTCCCTCGCCAGCTGGACCACCCTGGAAACAAGAACCAGAACCGTACTCACTGTTCGCTCAAGATAAAAAGCTCTACAATAAGCAGGCCAAAAGGAAATCTATAAACATAACTATAAGCATAGTTCGTGCAGTATCTGCAATGTAATATGCATACTTATAGTGCGTGTTTGTGTGGGATAGATCACAGCATGCAGACCACCAGGTCCTGTCACTAGCCAGAGCAGGTTAGAATGAAGGTAGGTTAGCTCAGGTTGAACATGGCGGCTAACGTGGCTACGCTACCGTCTCATGGCTGCAGCCGCAGCCACACTGTTGTGGATCCTGGTCACAGTTAGCATGTTAGCGATGGAGGCTACTCCTCTGCCCTCCTCCGCCAACTGTTCAAAGGAAAGGCACAAAACAAAATCACTTTTTTTCTTACAATTACATGCATGTGATATAGTTCTACGAAGTGAAACATTAATGCTAGGGTGGGCCCTTTATTTTATTTCTCTTTACATTCCGACAGCAATCCATAAATCAACATCCAGTTTACTGGATGGTTTCTCCAAACTTCCAACCCTAGATTTAACTTTTAAATCGGTGAGATGGAAGCACTATTTAAGTGCATGTGTACTGGGATGAATAATTACATAAATAATGTGCATGTGTGTCCCACATTCAAGTGCTATTAAATATACTACTACTACAACTAACTATAGTTACTATACTTCTATAAGTTATGCAAGGTTTTCTTATGCATGTTTCATCCTTAAACACAGTACAGATTAGACAGGAAAGTCTGGTCGAGGACATACAGCAAATGACCACAGGCTGGAATTTAACCCTCTGTCGAACCCACTGTCACAAGGAATGAGCCTTAACGGCACATGCACTAATCAGAACCTTTCTGTCTTTATTTGCTTGTTCTCAGAAATTACATATGGGAATGAGTCTCTGCATTTGACCCATCCTATGGCGCAGTGGGGAGCAAGTTGGGGTTCAGTGTCTTGCTCAAGGAGGTTCGACATGTGGACAGTTGAGGTGGGGATCGAACCGCCAACCCTCCGGTTAGTGGACCACCCACTCTACCCACTGAGCTACAGGGGTGCCACTCATTTCAGTTTGACCATCTTGTATCTAAAGGCTGGCTGGGTGGGGGAACCAAGATGGGCGAGTAAGGCCCGTGGGTTTGGGTTAGGAGGTGTGTGAGTGGCTGACCTGGTGGGCTGGCAGGCCGTCCAGCAATAGCTCAGCGGTGGGCATCTGCCGGGTGCCCAGTTTGTCCTTCAGTCTCTGGACCTCGATGCCTCTCAGCTGGCCCTGCTGGTCTCTCTGAACCTCCGCGTAGAACAGAGACAAACCGCGGCTGCCCTGGGGGGGGGGGGGCACACGTATTCAGCAGAAAACAGACACTATTTAAAGACATTTTGTTTGCAATAGACTAGACTCACAGACCTGTTTGCTACACAATATGAGATATTTGGATCTGTAGAGTTTGATGACTGCAATATACAATACTGCAATATAAATATCTAAAAACTATAGTATATAGTCAATATATTGACTATATTGATAGTCAATATATGATATTGACTATAGCTTCTCCTTTTTTCAATGCCTGCAACAGTTGACTTTGCTCAACTGTTGCTGGCTGAATCAAAAGGTAATACAAAGGGTAAAGGGGGCATTTAGCAGACGCTTTTTTCCAAAGTGACTTATAATCAATACAATTGTGGGGTTTGACATGTGGACAGTTGGAGGAGGGGGATCAAGGAGATCGAACCGCCGACCCTACGGTGAGTGGACGACCCGCTCTCTCCACCTGCTCTGAGCTACTGCCACCCGACACTTCAATATTTTGAAAGTGACCAATTCAAGA
>OMKI01056307.1:25493-36834 GCA_900302315.1 Phycis blennoides
CGCGCGTGGGCGTCAACTTCACTACTTCAAGACTCTTTGGAATTTATTTGAAGTCTTTTACCTCAACTTTCACTTTTCGGTTCTGTTCCACTGTTCTGTGTCCAATGTCCAAAATGAAAAGTCAAGATAGTTTTCAACTGTTCAGCTAAAAAAAAAAAAAGTTCTTAAAATGATTGTGTTGTTGAAATGATGTGTTTGCAATTTATTTGTAATCAAAACCTGATACAGGGGGGGTGAGTGACATACTAGTGTGATAAAAAGTACTTGAGTGATAAGAAGTCCTAGTGAATGCTTGAGAAGACTATAATAAATAATTAAGTGCATTTTTCGATGCGGCGCGCACTATGGGTCAATGTGATAGTACCGGAAAGAAATGAAAACTACTTTCACCCCTGGATACAAGTAAAAAGAAGTGATGCGTTAAAGTCAGGGAATAGATAGACTGGTGAAAGGAGGAAAAGTAGAAGAACAAGAAGAAGGGCATTTAGCTGACGCTTTTGTCCAAAGCGACTTACAATCAGTACATTTGTGGGGTTCAACATGTGGACAGTTGGAGGTGGGGATCGAACCGCCAACCCTCCGGTTAGTGGACGACCCGCTCTACTCACTGAGCAGGGCCGGATCAACAATTAGGGCAACTGGTCACTTGCCCAGGGGCACAGGACATCTAAGGGGCCCTGGACACCGTCAACTAATATGTTAGTTAGATCACGTTATAAACGCAGTCCTTACTTTCTTTATTGTATGCACTTTTTTGCAACCCGTTCGATCAAAATATTATGTTAAATCACGTCAAAAACAGTGTTCGCCTGCCGTCAACTCTACGCGGACACTGCGAGCGAGGACGAGAGTCACGTGACGTGATGCGCTGCAGAAGAGTGTTCTACGGGGAGAAGCAGTGTAGCAAGAGAAGCAATTAAGCGGGAGCGCTAAAAGAAAATTTAAAAAAGAAACGGAATTGAAGTTCAGAGAGGTCATTTTCTGTTCTAAAATGAGTTAAAAATGCGGTAAGGACCACAATGTCACAGACAAGACTTTCTGCACTTTCTTTGTTGGCCATAGAACATGAAGTTGTTGAAGGGATGGATTTTGATGATATTGTGCACCAGTTTGCATATTCAAAGTCTAGAAGGAAGGCCACTGAGTATTCTGCTATTCGAAAGGCCTTAGAAAGAATGAATCTTTGATAGCATTTAATGTTTTGTTTGAGTTAATAAATTGTGTGTTAATGTGAGAAAATAATTAATATAATTAATTAATATAAAATATTAATTATTTATATTAATTGCACTATATTACTATATTATTCTATAAGTTATTTATGTTAATTATATTTTATATTTTATATTAATTAATTATGTATACACACATACATTATATATACACACATTATGTGGGTATATTAATTCATATAATATATATGTGTGTTAATGTGAGATGTTTTAAAAGCAAAGATAGGCCGTTAGGCCTAATAATTTAATTGTTTGTGTATTCATAAATTCAGTCTTGAAAGGAGTGTAGTGTATGTTCCATTGTTCATTCTATGTAATGTTGTCTTTCTTAGGGTTACTTTGTTGTGAGGGATGAGACCCTAGGGCAACATAGGTCAAAGGTTAAGTGAAGCCAGATGTTGGGATGACCACCTTAGCCTCAGGCACCTAGACTCTTGCTCCTAGACTCTAGGAGCTTATCTGAAATGTGGTATTTGAACTGTGCATCAGGACAAGGCCGGCAGAGTGTTCTCAGAATTTGACCACAGAGGCTCTCTCAAGAGTCTGACCTTTTTCACACTGTTCTACTTTGTAATAAACCCTTTTTAATATACAAGTGGGACGTGTCAGCGGTGGTTTCTCCTTTTCCTCAACACATCAAGATACTACAGGAGGCCAGTTGTCCCATTTGTTGAAATAAAATAATAAGAATATTAGTAGTGCAACATCAAATGTTGAATTGTGAAACAATAAACACGATCTTGAATTTGAACAGTGTGCAACAGTGTAACCAATGGTTTACTTTTACTCAATACACACTAATTGCCTGCTTCATGGCTGGTGACAATTTCACATTTTAGCATTTTTAAAATAATCTCTGGTTTTAAGTTAAGGCTTCCCTAGCTGTCTGCTTTATTACACTTTTGCAGTCAAAATATAATTGATTGGCTACATATTGAAACATTTAATAAGTACTCTGTAGGCACAAAGTTCTGTGAAAGATTCATTGTAAAACGTTACATTAAACATTTGTGCATCTGTTTTGTCTCTTGAATGAGTACATTTGTAAGAAGGTGAAAGCATTTAATTGTTGTTAATACAGTAGGAAAGTCACCAGAACAAGTTTCAAGCATTTCAATTGCTAGGTTAACCATTGCTAGTACAGTATACAACATCTCTGGCTAAGATGTTGTATACTGTCGTAAGTTATAAAGAGCAATTATAAAGTGCCAAGACATACAACATAATTTTCAACATAATTTAAGATTGAACACTTTTTTTTTATTATTGTTATTATTATGAGGCATGTTACTTATTTTTGACCATACATTATACTGACTGGTTCATGAGCAGCAGCGGTCAAATGGCACATGCAGGCAGACCGGCCAGAAGGGAGTTGCAGTAGTCTAGGATGACAAGAGCCTGGAGCTGCCTTCCCTGGAAGGAAGAGCAGCTCAGCCTTGTCCAGATGGAGCTGAAGGTGGTGGGCAGACATCTCCCTGTGGATGTTGGCCCACCACCTCAAACTCAATCTAATCGTGACTGAACATTAACCATTTCTATTCTTCAGATAGTGTCTTTTTAGAGGAAGAGAAATATGTATGTTCTTTGCGTTTTTGTTTTGCTTTGATTTGCTTCATTTTCTCATTTGAATTAGGCTATGCGATGGACCTCCAACACCATGTATATTGAACATATTGTATTTCACCTCCACCTTTCTCATAGTCCGTCCCATTCAATTACTGTTTTTCAGTCTATATTTACTATAACATGAAATGTTATTGGACAACCGTAAAGCAAATACACTCAAGCAACAGCTTTATATCTGGTTGTTGCAGGGTTCATAATTTTTAAGTGTTATTCATTAGCGGTTGTAATGTGAAGTCATTGTGGTGCTTTATGATATAAATTATATGGCTGAGGGTAGATTGTGCTCATCTATAATTTAGTGAAGCAAATGGCGACCTCTGTCGACGGATTCGAGCCACGAGTGAAAAATATTCTTTCGCCCTGCTGTTCTTTAATAATATTAAAAAAAAATAAGTTCTTTAATAATATACAAATTGTTAAAGAAAATTAAAAAATATAAAAATAAGATTATAGATTATTAACGAAAAAGGGTAACATCTGTATCAATATCGAAGCATAAACAACGGAAAACTGTCTTGGAACATGAGCCTTAGCTCTACATTACCAAAATGTGTTAATGGGGCGAATGGTGAGTATGAAAATATAGGCCTACTTGTATTTTGAACATGAATATACATTATATCTGCCATTCAATACTTACAGAGACAGACTTCTGTGCAGTATTGCATAAAAGATCATACAGGACACACACCTCATCAGCACTAGCGACAGTAGCTCGGTAGGGGGCGCTCTGCTACACGGAGTCACCGGAAACGCTGCTGTTTACTTCCGGAGAGTGTCTGGAAACACGAATCGGTCGTTGCGTTTTGTTCGCCTACACGCCTCATACTCTACATAATCGTTGTTTTCTCAGATTATAGCCCCGGCTTACAACTCGAACCATGGGCAGGAGCAGGAGCCGGTCTCCACCCAGACGAGGTCAGTCCTTCTCGTATTATATTATCACAGTTCTGCCTCAGGAGCTCGATGGTTGTGTGGACTATATCATGGTATCGTCGCATTCCATTAAACACCTGAATACAACATTTATCATTTGTCTGGTGTTCATTAATCATTTATTTAGGACGAACAATAATGAACAATAGATAGTTTTGTTTATTCTGGACTTTTCTTGTCCATGTCTACATTTAGGACAGGTCTGTGATTGTTAAATGACCAGAAGGGCCTGTAAAGGTGCATATATGCATCTCTTGTCTTCAGTATGCTGAGAAAGTGATGCTGATAATGCTCAGCAAAGTGAGGTGCTAGTGCTCGAAATCGTAGTCTAATTTTACACTAATTGTGCCGTGCATATTTGGTCATTTAGGGTATATATTCTTACGGTTTTTTTTATTCATAACTTTGGACGTTATTTAGCGTCATTCTAATGGCAGAATACATTATTAGTTTGGCTTTTGTTATTGTGCATTTTTTTCTTTACGTTCGCTTTTGGATGAAATGTTGTCCTTCCGCCTCTCCGTAGAGAGACGCCGATCTCGCTCCACTTCGAGAGATCGCGAGAGGAGGCGCCGCGAGAGGGAGCGTTCCCGCTCTCGAGACAGAGACAGGAGGAGGAGCCGCTCGCGCTCCCCCCACAGGAGACGTTCCAGGTGAGATGCTCATGGAGCTCCCATGTGTTCGCCACCGAGAAGTTCTCATTTAGATGAAAAACTCAAATAACTTAATATAATCCAATACCTAACTCTTCATACAGGACCACGCAAGAGTGTTTTAGGCCATGGCTTGTAATAAACACCTTTTTATATTGTAACCATTACAACGGTTTCTAACGATTCACAAGAATTCTTATGAGAATTCAATCCTCAGAAGCAGGAGTATCCAGTCCTAGGTGTGTTGTTATCAAAAAGATAATGCACTTTACAGAGGAACACCCGCGGTGTATTGTCGTGCGTAATCCCTCACATTTACCCATGGGTGTTATTGTTACATTTACATTTACATTTAGGGCATTTGGCAGACGCTTTTATCCAAAGCGACTTACAAAGAGTACATTTGTCATAAGAGGGTACAACATTTCGTTGCAGCTAATACAGTAAGAAAGTCCCCAGAACAAGTTTCAAGCATTTCAATTGCTAGATTAACCATTGCCAGTATACAACATCTCTGACTAAGTGCCAAATGTAAATGTAAATGTGTTATTGTTGTTTGTTGATTGTTTACTGTCAACCACCAAGTCAAATTCCTCGCATGTGCAAACCTACTTGGCAATAAACATCTTTCTGACTTCTGGGAGTGTACATAAAGCACGTCGTGCACGAGCTGCAGTAAGATGCTCTTTAATCCAGCGCTTCACAAGCCACTGAACATGCGTCACGTGGTGGTGGGTGGTGACCAGCCTGTCCCGTAGCAGTGGAGAGGGAGGAAGGACACTGTCGGCGACCAAACTCAATGACACGATGCCAACACAAGACAGATCTTTAGAGCCGACCCGCTCGGGTCGCGGGTCGTTTGCTTGATCGATACTGCTTTGTTGTTCTGGTGTGGCGTGAGAGCCGCGTTACATTGAAGCTCCGAGTCCTGCCCAGTCGGACTCGGGCCGGGAGGGATCCCAAACCCCACTGACTTCCTCCACACGTACATGCATTACATACAGTAGCTTGGTGGGTATGGTGTCCCTGGGCCTCCTCCAGCTGTGTGTTCTGCACCTCCTCCAGCTGTGTGTTCTGCACCTCCTCCAGCCGTGTGTTCTGCACCTCCTCCAGCCGTGTGTTCTGCACCTCCTCCAGCCGTGTGTTCTGCACCTCCTCCAGCTGTGCTCTGTGTGCAGGTCTCCAGCGCGGCGCCACCGCTCAGCCTCAGACTCCCCCTCCAGGCAGAAGGAGGCCAAGGACAAGTCGGTGAAGCCCATTGAGATCTCAGGTAGCATTTGAATGTGACGTTCAGATTGATGCCACACTGTAAACTGATTTGGGTCGGTTTCTTTACAATTCAGACTCCTACACGAAAGGTACTGGGTTTGATTCCCCCAATGTCCACACCGTAACTGAAGGCATCCTTGAGCAAGGTGCCCTAACCCCTCCAAACTCCTTGGTGATATTCCACATGCATGTGAAATGCTTTGGGGAAAAGCAATTGGAATGCTTGAAACTTGTTCTGGTGACTTTCTTACTGTATTAACAGCAATGAAATGTTTCACCTTCTTCTGACAAATTTGGATAAGAGCGGCTGCTAAACGCCCTAAATGTAAATGTAAATGTGAATTCCCTGTGGAAGCCTCCTTGGATAAGAGTTAAATCACTCCATACTAATTGTAACATAAGTCTACCCTTCATCAGAGTTCATCACCAGTTTAATCTCAAAGTTTTCACTGGAACGATTGAACGAATGCAGACATTATTTATGTCCCCAGCTGAAGACATGCAAGGCAAAACCGAAGAAGAGATTGAAATGATGAAGACGATGGGATTTGGTTCCTTTAACACCACCAAGGTATGACGTACGCTGTTGACTGATGTTTGACCACACGGTGGCACAGTTTGCCACAGTTAAATAAAAAATACCAGCAGACATTGAAATTGCATTATCATGGTCATCTTTTGCATCTAAAGTCTTTTCGCAGGAGTGTATATAGAACATATCGACTTTTGTATAGAACCTTTTAATGCAAGATATTTGTGCCTTACTATTCAAACTATTTATACGATAGTTGGAATAGAGTTAGATAGTTTGACCCATCTGTTTCAGAACGGTCTCCTACACTTGGGTGTGCAGTGTTTTTTTTTTTTCTCATATTCTGGCAAAATAAACAACGCGAAAATATATGCTTAGAGCCACATCATGTTCTAAAGTGTGCGTCGATAATGAATCGTATTGCATCCACGCAGGGGAAGAAAACCACTGGCTCGGTGAATGCACACGCTACAAATGTTTCCCAGAAGAGAAAATACAGGTACGCAAGCATCCTCTGTATCCAACACGCAAACATTGCTCTGCTGCTACCAAACAGCAAAGGTTCGGCGAAATAAATTTTTTATTGAATGTCATGCTGCGACCTCCTTCCACATTTCAGGTAAAGTTTGTGGTCGATTCTGCTAGATTATGATATGAACTGGTTTGGCCTCTTCTGTCGGTGAGCCGATCCATCACCTGCCCCTGCTGTTGTAGCCAATCACCTACGCAGGTGTTTCTATGCAGGGTAGTGGGTTCTCCGATTGGTGGGTGATGATGTAATGTTCTGGTGTTGCAAGGGTAACATGATGTAATGTTTTTTCTATCCACAGGCAGTATATGAACAGAAAAGGTGGATTCAACAGACCGCTGGACTTCATTGCTTGAAGAGTTTATGTCGATACTCTTCACTTTTCATTTTGATCCTGTGTTAGTAGAATTCACCACGTTCTTTTTCCAAGCTTAATTATTGTGAGGCAAATATTCTGTAAATATTTTTAACAGGTTAATGAAAGTATGACATTGCATTTTTGGAGAGAATGGTGCAGACCAGGGCAAGACTACCTGAAGGGAATGTCTGCATACTCTTCCTCAAATGCAACACATTTTGTTCAAATAAAAATTTAACAATTGAGCTGCTTTGTGCATTTAATGAATATACAGATATGTTGTTTTGTTGAAATCTGTGTCAGCAAACATCACATTTGCATGCAGGAAAAATCTGCCAATTTGATTAATTCAGTAAATTACAGGGTTGGCTAAAACCACTTCTTAAAAAGCTGTGTATTTGTGAGGTGGAAATTACATGATCAATATTTGTAATCTGATTACAATTAAACAAAATATAAATGTACCTGATTTGCACGTTTAAGTGACAGGGACCACCACTATGCGATTGGAACATATTTAGTATTTCACTGTTTAGACGCGTCGGGATTATTTCTCTCATCCACATAGGATCCTACTGGAGAAAATAAGCACCAATCACAATGCTGCTTGGGAATATGACCAATCTGGCTCCTCGGTGGAGTCCAAACAACAAGAGCAAAAGACCAATCGTTAGAATACACCGCGAAACAGCATGGTAGATGGGCGTGTCGCTGTCATCCTCACGGACCTTGTAGCCACATCGCTATTGGCTGAGAGCAACCAATAGTATAACGCTCACACGTAACGGAGCAACCGGCTCCATTGTGGCTCAACGTCGGTTGGTGCTAGCAAACACACAAACGGTGACATGAGCCAAAATGGCCGAACATGTTACCCAGTTGCAAAAGGGAGGCCGAGCGTCTTAACTAGATTGACAGGGGCGACATCGAATCGAACGCCAGTTTAGTGGCTCCGGGAGCGAATCGGGTGGCGGCATACATGAGCTGTGTGGCAACCACAGCGCTGTAGCTGAGATCAACAAGCCACTATTTTGGAGCAGTTTGATAAACACGCCGTTCCTCATTTGATGTCAGTCGCTCACTGCTCCTCCAGCCGACACAGTACACCAGCACCATCTACACGACCCAGGCTCGGATCTCATCTTTCGTTGGAAGTTTACCTGAACGATCAGTTTTTTTTTCTCTCCTAATCCTCTCACTTGAGGAGAAGCTCGGTTCCTTCGTGTCAGAAGGTCCGGATCGGTCCAGACAGAGACGGGACGTCGGTTATCTGGTCACTTTTCACCAGCAACCACACACGGTCTCCTTTGATAACCGCGTCTGTCAAGAGATTACTGATTTTCAACAGCAATCTGATTAATCGCAGAGACTTCAGCGACTCCGCGTTAACGGGTTTTGTTTTCCGAGCTGCCGAAGCCCACCGAAGACCCCCCGGAACCCCTCAATGTTAGTAAATACTCCTTAGTAAAGGCTCCTTTTGTCAGAACTAATATGTATTCAGTGGTTCATTTAAATACAAAGTGCTGCATCCCAGTGGTTCTTCTATACACCGGACTGCTTCATCTTTGCAAACTAATGTTATCTTCATTCATTCTTGTGTGTCTATGAAGTACTCTGTTGCTTTCTAACCCACCACTGGTGCCGCTTGTCCCACCAGCAGAGCTGACCCAGAGCCGCCCCCTCGGACCCCGGACCGGCGACCCTCAGCCAGCTGAGTCCCGCATCGGATCGTCTTAGATCAGGGTTGTTGTTGAAAATGGCGTCGTTCGGGATGGTGCAGATGTTGATCGAAGCAGCAGAGTTTCTCGACCGCAGGGAAAGAGGTAAACCGTGTGACAGTGGAGGCAGATGTTGCTTTTATACATCAGCACGGTACGCGTTTCCTACGAAATATCACAGTCGGTGGCCGTCGTGTTTGCAAATAAACGCGCAGGGTCAAGCTGTATGATTGTATGATGGTAATTATATATATAATTTGCATGCATATGCAGGGATAAACATGAACTCGATGGATATAGAAGCCGTACTCGCTGGGAGAAACCAGGCGTGCATGCATATTGTGTTTTTATGTGGGCTTGATCATGCAGCGCAAAGCGCCCCCCCCCCCCCTGTTGGTGTTGTGGTTCGGCTGGCGGGGTTTACCTCAGTTCAAGATGACATCATTGTCCGAGCAAGCGTTGAAAAAAAAGAAAGAAGAAAATACAGCATGTGAATGATGTGAATACGACGAAAACTGCCCCTTTTGCATGCAATGCTTTTGTTAACATTGCAACACACTGCTACAAACACTATCGTTTGCCCAATTCAGGTTTTGTGTCGTTTCTCCGTTTTACTCCCTGACGTGCTTCAGCAGGGCTGTGTTCACGGAGCCCCCTCCACATGTTGTGTATGTGTCGTTGACGTGTCGTTGTTGATGTGTTCGCAGAAGCCGAGCATGGCTACGCCTCGCTGCTGCCCTTCACCAGCAGTAAAGAGAGGGAGAACCTCAAACGCAAGAGCAAAAGCAAGAAAAACACAAGTAGCAGGTACACACACGCGCACAATCACCGCCTTGCGCACACAATCACCAGTTCTGCTTCTGCAACACGGCCATCCCTTGCATCCTCGCTTTTAGCAAGTCCTCCTCCCCCTGCCCAGGTCTGCTGTTAATAAGTGATGGACTTATTTAGAATGCATACAAGAGGAACCAGTCGGCTGCTGATTGTCCACATATTTCTAATGAGAAGATCTCGTGCATAAAGCAGCTTTTCCACTTTTGAAAGTATGCACACGAGACACTGTTCGTCTTGTCAGTCTGTCTTTACGAGGGTTTCTTTTGGACTGATCACATTACCACATTGCATTGGTCACATACAGGGTTCATGTGGTTGGCTGCAGGGTGTAGCCTACAGGTCAGGTGCTGTGTCAACACGCATGCAGAGTTACCGCCCTAGTCATCCCCGGAGAGGTTAGCCGTGTTGTTGAAGGGCTGGCCGGGTGTTGAACGCCTAATCTGCCCTGGCCTTCATATGTGGGTCACGGATCTTTTGCACTGCATTACCGTATGGAGCCAATGGCTGAGCAACCCATTTCCGACACTGCAACGGGCATAATGTGGGCTGCAGGAGCTCTGGGGATAGAGCAGGTCCTCTGATTCCATCCCCTGGCTCCTCTAGCTGAGTATTGATGTGTCCCTGAGCAAGGCACCAAACCCTACCCGCTCCTGGCCGCTGGCCGCTGCCTTGCATGGACACCGCCGTGGGTGTGTGAATGTGTGTGAAAGAGTGAACGTCGGGGCATTAATTGTAACGTGTTTCGAGGGGTCGTATGTGAGAAAAGCGCCGTATCAATGCACTCCATTAACCGCGAGTGGTGTGCATGTGAGAGGTGTTGCCGAGCGGCCCAGTATGGCAGCAGACACCGCGATTCTGACAACCCAACATGGCTGCTTCTGTCCGAGCAGAATGCAGCAGTGGTCGCACGCAAACCACGTAAGCCAAGTTCACAGAAAGGGAAATGAAAACGGGGAGGTTAATAAACGAGTGGTAATGCTTCCCTGTTGTGTGTGTGTGTGTGTGTGTGTGCGTGCGTGCGTGTATGCGTGCGTAATTCATGTGCAGTGTTTGCTTATATCAGGGCACTATGAAGGTTGCAAGATTGTATGGCCACGGTGCCCGGCCGGGGGCCCAGGAGCCCCGGTGTTGGCCGTGTCGGTTTGGCCACAGCGCTCTGTTGCATTGGGTTGTTGTTCTCAGTGACTGGAGCTATACCGTGCTGTCATTAATAAGCAGTCAAGAACAATATCCCCGATGCTCCGCTCGCTCTCTCCTGCACGAGCGGGGCGGGACTTTGGCCTGAAAAGGCTCGTCATTACTGAACAAGCATTATCTTTTTGCTCTGCAGAGCCTCTCTCTGAAATGTAGGGCATTCAGCCCCATATTTGAAGTCCCTGCATGCGTGCGCGTGTGTGCGTGTGTGTGTGTGTGCGTGTGTGTGTGCGTGTGTGTGTGTACATTCCACATATAGGGCCAGCCCCCTTGGGTTCCTGTTGTTCCTTATGGTGCGATGTATAAGTAGAGGGGGAGGGAGTACGGATGTGTGTGTGTGTGTGTGTCAATACTAAAGGCTTCCCCATCCCCCCCCCTTTCTCTAGCTCTCTCGCTCGCTCTCCTTTTCCCTCCTTCTTATCTCTTCTCCATTCATCTATCTTTCCTTCTCTATCAC
>OMKI01056308.1:3287-16733 GCA_900302315.1 Phycis blennoides
AACATGTTAATCACCAACAGAATATGAAGACAATACCGTATTGATCTAAGGGAGTGGCCATGGGACAAAACAAGGCACTTGAAACCAAGACAAATTGTTAGCATTTGTCCACCCTAACCCTCACTCCAAACAACAAGGCCTACTTTTGTGAAAATGGACCGAAATTCAAGCAGGGCTTACGAATTGAGCAAGTGATGTGCGACCAGGAAACCGTTTTTTTTTTCGAAGTTTTTTTAATGACAAACTGGTCATCCTTAACAAAGTGGTTACTTATAGTTATACCATATATCTCGTTCCTGATCGCACATCACTTGCTGCGAATAGGGAACTACGAAGCTAACTTCAGCTTCAGTGATGTTGAGGTAAACACACTTGTGATTGTGCATATGACGAACATTTAACGCCACATTGGGCTACCTGGCTTTGTTGTACATAAAATATATATATATATATATATATATACACATACTACCACTTACCACTGGCTCAATTTGCATACATAGCATTTATTCAGCAAGCTTGTGTTGGTCAAAACACCAAATAAGATGCATGTCGATCGTGAGTGTGTATATATATATATATATATATGATTACGGTATTCTCTATGAGATAAACAATATACTCTTTGTTTCCAATTCACAGTGACGGACCATCTTAAACCACATCACAAAAGCGCTAGCGCTGGCCTTTATTAACGGGATAGCTAGCCAGTACGTTTAGCTTGCTATGTAAGTGAACGCCCGGTACCATGGGTTCTCAAAACGCTACATTGAGTAAGACATAACTTACCTTAACAGCCCTCGATGTCGCTCGGATTTAAAAAAAAATGTTATTCAAATTCCAATGGAATTAAAAATGATTAAATTGGATATATTTCTCGGCTCGTTATCAGATTGTCTTAGACACTAATGCAAAGGGAGAATTCTAAACATAAGTCACTACTAGCTTCCTGGTCCACGAACACAAGGCAATAAATGCTGACGTTCCAAGTCCCACCCACTAGTGCTTTTCATCCGTCACTCATGTTATACTAAATATTATATGACCACCCAAGGAACACGAGTTTAGGTTGTCTAAATTGTAATTTGTCAAAAACAATGCACATGTATTATATCTGCTATTGTCGAGGCTTGGTTTGTTTAGATTCTCTGTTCGTATTTTAGTGATATATTCTTTCCACACGTTATCAAATCCACTCTGGTTTTCAACATTTACGGAGGTTTCTTTATGTTCAGTAGATAATTGATGTATGAATAAAATGCGGATATTATGTAAAAATCTGGTGGAGAGCATTTTATTGCAACAATACATTTTAAATATGTCTCATGGCTTAGCCTGCATACAGTAGGCTATATAACTCATTTGCACATGATTAGACAGTGCATGGATGGTGAGCTGCGGCCATACTAATACACAACACATCAGCAGCCAAGGACTCTATTTCCAGTCAGGCCAGCATATCCGTTGTCTCAATTTAACACTATTAATCTGTCATATAAAACCATTATGGTGCCTCAGGATTATGCCTATTCAAACACATGGTTTGTTTAGGCAGTGTGGTATTATACTGACAAAAGAAAAATGTGTTGTCACAGGTTAGTCACATTTCAATTCTCAGAAAGTTGGCACCTTAAAAACACAAGTTTTAAGGGAGGTCACCATATAATTGATTCCTCTACCCCCTTGTAAATATTTTGAGCATTTTCCCCTATTCCAAAAAAGCATGAGAAACTCCAATTTATTTGCATCACCACTGTCTGTGCTCAACTAGTGTATGGCTTTAAATTAGCTTTAACAGAGATGGGTAAAATTACATTAGGATTAATGTCCAGACTAGGCATTGACTCATGCTAAACGGGTAAAGTAATTACCATATGTCTGGCATCATATCATAATTTTCAACCACAGCAACACGCCAAGCTAGCTTGTTTAAAACATTTACTTGTTCTTAGTGTAATTGCATTTCTATAGCTAATACAATTTTAAATATTGAAATGTAATAGAAATGTAAAAAAAAAGGCATCCCTAAAAAGGACGTTAACTAATAAATATCCTGTTCCAATCCAATGGTGTCTCCAATTACTCAAATTTCACAGATACATACATAAATAATTTAAATGTACTTCTGTAGTATTAACTAATTTCAGGTTGTGTGTTATTGTTTTTAAGCTTTGTTAGAAATATGTGCTTTTCTTATTCTGAAGTGTATTTTCCTTTGTTTGTTACTATTCAGCATCTGCCCTCTTAAATTACTGTAACTGTATAGCACATACCCAAAAATGAATGTCACTGCTAGAAATTCATCATAACCATGCACAACCAACATTTTACAAAAGCAAACTGAAGCACAATTATAAAATACCTAAAATTAAGGAAATGAAGTCTGTCATGGTACGACTTATATAATGATTTATATAATGTGATATAACATGATAGAAAAAATAACTGACAAAATAACATTGATGGATAAAATACTCAACATAACCTTAGTGGAACTATCAACTAAAGCCATTTTTAGAATCAGTGCAGCCTCTCCAAGCTCCTCCTTAAGTCATCCAGTTAGGAAGTCAACTGTAAAAAAAAAAAAGAGGGGTGTAGAAGGTGCTTTAAGTCATGTGAAATTTGTTCAACACTCATTATGAAATCTAAATAAATGCATTAATCAGTTCATGACTGTGCCTTATTTCAGAACCGTAATCCTTTATATTTAAGAATCTACTGCCACACTATTGTTATCCATATGATAGCTGCACTCATGTAAACTATGCTCAGACACACGTTACAAATGATGTATACATTAGGCACTGAATGAATTGTAGTTTAGAGTAGTAAGTACCTAGAGGTGGTTGTGTAATCTTGAGTTACTAGTGTACAGTTACAGCATGTTGTGCAATTATTAAAAATCATTCAAATCCAGCTCTACTGGCTTTAATACCAACAGACATCTTTTTCTTTTTTTAAAGCCTATATCTTAAAGCCTATCTTAAAGAAAAAATACATGATTCTTATTTCTTACATAATAATAGACAGTTGATTTGTTTCATTCCAGGCTCAGCAGCTCAACATCAAAAATTAGAGTTGCGTTAGGTGGGATGATCCCTGGATGACCCTTGTTTCCATAGGCAAAATCCGGAGTGCAGGTAAGTTTGGCCCTCTGACCAACACTCATCTGTCATATAGAGAGAAAAAGTCATAAGCACCATTATGCAAACTGTGTTTTTATTTTGGCAAATGGAGTATATTTCTTTCTTTAATCCTTTAAACGAGTAATAGTAGTTATGTCACTGTATGTCAGTGCCAAATGTGCCAAAACGTACTCAATGAATTTGTCATGAATACCTAGAAATGCATAGCCATATACAGGTGCATCTCAATAATTTAGAATATCATTGAAAAGTTAAGTAAAGTGAAACTCATATTATATATATTTCATTACACAGTGATATATATCATATATCACATATCATATTTCAAGCGTTTATTTCTTTACATTTTGATGACAATGCAAACAGCTAATGAAAACCTAAAAGTCAAAACTCAAAACTCAATCCAGCTAATTAACTAAAAACTCCTGAGCCTTAATATGGTCTCTCAGTCTGGTTCAATAGGCTACACAATCATGGGGAAGACTGCTGACTTCACAGTTGTCCAGAAGACAGTCATTGACACCGTCCACAAGGAGGTTAAGCCACAAAAGGTAATTGCTAAAGAAGCTGGGTGTACACAGAGTGCTGTATCCAAGCATATTAATGGAGCGGAGCATATGAGTGGAAGGAAAAAGTGTGGTAGAAAAAGGTGCACAAGCAACAGGGATAACCGCAGCCTTGAGCGGATTGTGAATCAAAGGCCATTCAAGAATTTGGTGGGAGATGCACAAGGAGTGGGCTGCGGCTTAAGTCAGTGCTTCAAGAGCCACCACACACAGACATATACTGCACATGGGCTACAACTGTCACATTCCTTGTGTCAAGCCACTCCTGAACCAGAGACAACATCAGAAGCGTCTTACCTGGGCTAAGGAGAAACAGAAGAAACTGGACTGTTGCTCATTGGTCCTAAGTCCGCTTTTGAGATTAAAGTAATTTTTGAGTCTGGAGGAAGAGTTGACAGGCACAGAATCCAAGTTGCTTGAGATCCAGCGTGAAGTTTCCACACTCGGTGATGATTTGGGGAGCCATGTCATCTGCTGGTGTTGTGTTTTATCAAGTCCAAAGTAGTGCAGCTGTCTACCAATATATTTTAGAGCACTTCATATCTCTGCTGACAAGCTTTATGGAGATGCTGATTGCATTTTCCAGCAGGACTTGGCACCTGCCCACACCGCCAAAAGTACCAATATGTGGTTTAATGACCATGCTTGTGCTTGATTGGCCAACAAACTCGCCTGACCTAAACGTCATAGAGAATCGATGGGGTATTGTCAAGAGGAAGATGATACACCAGACCCAACAAAGCAAACGAGCTGAAGGCCGCTATCAAAGCAACCTGGGCTTCCATAACACCTCAGCAGTGCCACAGGCTGATCGCCTATATGCCATGCTGCATTGATGCAGTAATTCATGCAATAGGAGCAAGTACTGAGTAGTAGGCCAACATTTCTATATTACAATTTTTTTTTAATTGGTTCAAATTCAATTCAAATGTTCTCATATACTGACTTTTGGGTTTTCATTAACTGTAAGCCATCATCATCAAAATAAAATAAAATAAAAATAAATTAACACTTGAAATATATACTACTTAATTGAATTACTGAAATAAATCAACTTTTCATCTGTGTTGGGTGTCCCAATTCAAATTGTAGTGGTAGTGCCGTTTTAACACTTCAGATGGCCGTACAAAAAGGACTGTATACTCTGAGTTATGGTCATGGATGTTTTATAAAAACTGGATACACTGCACAATGCCGTCCCCGTCACCCACACATCCCTGCATCATGGATGTAGGGAGCATGCACAACAGTCAGTGTTCTATGGAGCCTTGGTTCCCACAGCACTGGTGCACTGAATGGTACAATGAATGGATGGCATAGGTGGCATCATTCAATGCCATTTTTGCTAAATAGCCAGGAGGGGGAGTGTAAGGACCCACTACCTCCAGTATTTTCTCCAGAGTGGTGGGGGGTCGGGAGTCTATTGGGACAGGGCTTTAAACTGGAGCATGGTCTGGGTGCAACCCACAGTCAGAGGTCAACTGCAGTTGGAGGTCGACCCGCAGTCTCAGGCATGGAAGTTATCACAGAAAGGAACTACATCACAGGTCACTTGCAATATGTAGCATTTGTTGTTTTCAGAACATTGAAACGGCACCAAGGAGTAAAACATAGGACATGGTAAATATACATACAGTATATATATTAACATCTTAGATTGACTGATCATTAGAGAGCAACGTTGGTAGCCAATCCAGGTAGCTCTGACTGGAGAACCCAGATTTATTTAACTTTTTGTATCTATTCCATCCATTCCATTATTTTTTAGATATATCTACATGTATATAGATATATAACTGCTTAAAGTGTAGTTTCATTGACAATCCAAACTAAACAGTTTCAAGTTTCAATATTCCTAGGCTTATGACAGGTTAGGTCAACTGGATGAAAACGTCCAGGTTGTTTGGGGAGATTTTCCCTTTTCCATCCTCCCCTGTTAAAAAGAATGTGTGTTGACTTCCCGGGAAGAGGGTAGTGTTGTGAATACTCCAATTACTATGGCGAAAACGAATTCATGGGGAAATGCATTAATAAAGATTGTCCAGGAACAATCTTTTTGATGGGTAGGAGGTGAGTAAGTCACCATTGTTTAACTGTGTCTAATTGGGCTGAGTCAGCCATAATGATTATATTCTTTAACCCAATAGCTAATCAAATATTATACAGCCCCCACTCCATGACCTGCAGGAGAAGCCTCTTCTTTAGCTGCCCTTGGACCAGACAGAGAAACAGTGTTGACCTGCTCTTGTAATAGACACTCACATCTGGGGAACAGTGTTTAAATGCTCTGGTAGTAGACTCACACATCCAAGGGATAGCATTTTACCTGCTCTGGTACCAGACACGTCAGAATAGTGTTGACTAGACCTGCTCTCCAACCACTTCACCAACTACCATGAAGTGCAGCTACTTATCAGTATTTCCTAATTCCAATGCATTCTGTAAATGGATATATCATACAACTTAAAGGATTTGGCAGGTTTGCTCAGACCCCAGTTAAATTGTTAACATTGTCGATGCCATTGTCTATGTTGTCTACTTAAATCAGACATGATCTTTGATCAACCCATTCCTTCTCATGGTGTAGATGCGTTCTGAAAATGTGGAGTTAGCATTGACATCCATTCAATTGCAAACGACTGTTTAGCAGATCCCATAGCTGTATCTTGGTTTGTTTAACACAAGTAAGCGTGTACAAACTAGGCTTGGGTCGTGTTCATTGTTTCAGATCTTTTTATGTTCCAAACTTTCATCGGGGCATATGGCATTTGTGTGAAAAATATAAATAAATGCGTGCGAGGATAGTGGCTGCTTTTAGGCAGTGTGATACTTTGTCTGTAAGCATGTGCATTGGCTTGAAATCCCCCCTCCTACACTTAATGAAATATTGCTCTGCACTCAGAATTCAATGAAGTGTAGGGGGGGGGGGGGGTTAAGCCACTGCACATGCTTACATACATTGAGATTGAGAGTCAAGCAGTTTGAATTCTTCAATGCTAAAGGTCCTGATCATGACCCTGGCGCTGAATTCTGATCGAACTGTGGAATTTGTACTGCTTTTACCCACCACTTGCAATGGATTGGCTCAGTGGGGAAAAGTGAAATGTGTTCAGTTGACTCTCGGTCTATGTACATTCATACAACCGGGAAGTGAGCAGTGTGAATGTTTAGGCTGCACTCCAGTCAGTCCAAAAAAAAACCCTTTTATTTGTTGCTCTGCAATCAGAATTCAGACTTGAGTCAGTGAGCATGTGCAGTGACGTGTAAATACAGAATCCAAACTTTTTCAACAAATATCCTTGCCTATTTGCATCTGGTGATAGACAATGTCAACGATTAATCTGGGGTTTTAGCACACGAGCCAAATCACATCAAATTTGATTTGAAACTTTTTTTTAACAGTCAGCTTGTCATAACCACCTTTCAACTGTACTGTAACGTATAATGAAAAAAGTAAAGTCACAAAGAGTAAAGTCACACACAACGTCACTCTTTGTTACATTCTAACAAAAAGAGTTAAATCACACTGTTACTAGGACAACACGACTTCCTTGCTAGGCCTATATGTTTTTCTACAAAACAGTACATTGTGATGCAATTTCCTGCGATTCTTTTTTCCTGCGATTTCTTCCTTCTGTAAAATAACTTCCTTGTCAGAGACTGCCGTTGTCCTCAGATTGGGGGTCGACCTTAGATTGCGGGTTGCAACCAGAACCTATTATTAGACTCACCTGTACCACACCCTCTTCCCAACCTCTGATCACTTCTTGTTTGCCAATCTTGAACCTGAATGGCTTGTCCCTGTCACGAGAGGAGTCGAACTTACGTCCATCTGTAAGGGAACCTTAAGTGGGAGACAGGGAAATGGATTAGGGCGAGAATCTTACAGCAAAGCAGCTGCCAATGTTTGGCCATCATTCTGCTGGTTTCTGGAAAACACAACTGGATGATTTAAACAGCAGAGATTGAGCCATAAAATACCTATACAATACCCAATACATTTGTTTTTATTACGTTTGACAGGTCAAGTCCAGTAGCAAATTAAATATAATAGAAGTGCATGTAGTATAACTGGGCTCATGTCGTTCTTAACAATAAATAAACAAAATATACTAATGTGCTCTGCCTTTAAGTCTGCCACCTTCCCTGCTGTGTGTATATTGAGAGTGCAAATTAGGGGATTCCAACGATTGCAGAAATAGCCACTGCAGCTGTCAGCAGGGCTGGGCAGTGCTCTGACAGCAAGAGGAAAAGGGGCCAAGCAATGATCAATCCACAGAATGGTATTCTACGACTATTTAAAACAATAACATTAGCCCGCTGTTATTAGCAGGGAAGCCATTCTAAGTATGTGTAAATTGTTGGTGTGGTCTGCACAATCTATAGCTGTCTGACATGATGTTATGACATTTCTGTACTATGTGCGAGTGTGCATACATCAAAAGTCAAAAGTCTGTGTTGAGGCTGGCAAATGATAAGACCAACTTCACAAGAAATGTTACTTTCTTTGCATAAGAATAAAGCAGCACACTTCTTTATAATATCAAACATTAAGTTTCTATTTGAGGTGTTTCTTATTCATGTCAATCAATGGCTATAAATAAGTTTCCCAATTATTATTCTAACAAATTTTAATAGGCTACATGTTGGCTACTTATTTTTTATAGCCGATATTCTGATCAAAGTAGCATTAAAAGAGAAATAAACAAGAATGTTTGAATCAGATGGGCACCGTAGAAAATCCGGGTATTATTTCAAGTTACATAATCGTAAACGAATGGCTTGGATTACAGAGTTATGCATATCTACGGCGCCAGTTGAATGGACGTCATCTACGTTACAGAAGCCTAATAAATAGCCTACGCTACAAAATACTAGGCTAGAATTAGATTAATCGTCGTCTAGTTTTAATTGAAAAATACTATAACTGCCGCCGACTCAAATCCGATCAACCAAAAGCCACCAATCCCCTCAACTAAAGCAGAAAAGCAAAGCAAATCAGACAGGATTTAAACTGGAGACTAGCAATGTCGTACTGTCTGCTTCTATGTCTGGTAGCTCTCACAATGAACCCGGCGGCTCAGGTAGCCTGCATATTTTCAGATCGGGACAAAATAAATGATATCGCATTTCCCAAAAACACTAGCCAAGAAGTTGGTTTACACCACTTTGGTTGTAGACCTACGGCAGTGAACGATGTTTATTTCAGTCGAGTCTGCCAGTTGAACCACTGTCATGAATATAACTTATATTCACATTGAAAGAGACAAATGCAAAAACTGATTTGAAATGTAATTCCAGGGCGAACCCACATATATTGGTCTTCAAGAAGTTAGGCCTAGCCTACTTGTACGCGGCCTTGGGGAGGAGACTCAATCTGACATACTATTAGTAGAACGCATCGTGCGTGAAGAGAACACTGCAAGTAGGCCGACACTACAGCACATTGCTCATTAAAACTCACCGACATAATGCACAACACACGTCTGTCCTTTTTTGGGGAAAGTCCTTCCTGTGAGATAAAGAGTTTGACATAATGGGAATTCGAGCACAACAGATGTTTGCATCTAAAATGATCAAGCAAATTAACCAAGACATATCATGTATGTTAATAGCAACTTCACCGTCGCCTGGGGTGATTGTATCGATCTCGACTCCCATTTTCGGTATCCGTCAGGACTAAACTCGCAAACCGTCTAGTACTATTCCAGTGGATGCGCTCAGCTGTCTCGGTAGGTACCAGTTCACGCAGCAGAGCAAATGAAACGTCTACCACGTGACCTGCACGTCGACGGGTGTTGTACGTCCTCAGAAAAAAAGTAGTTTCTGTGTGGTCTTTGCCAGGCTTCTAAGAACGGCTTGCGGCAAAAGATGCCTGCTGGCCAGCTGTGGTATTACTATCGGTATTATTAAAACATAACTAGACGCAGAAACAATATGTTGTTTTACCATGTAACACAATATATATTACTATTACTATCTTACTATCGGTATTATTAAAACATAACTGGACGCAGAAACAATATATATTGTTTTAGCATGTAACAATATATATATACATAAACAAACCTTCACTGATGTTTTATCGATATCCTACTCGATATCCACTCATGCCTACTACATTTTCTGTACAGGTTTGAGGCCCCCTTTATTTTCTATGGCTAACCACATTGAAGAAAATGTTGATGTCAATGACAGACGTCAATGAGTCGTTCAACTAATGCAAATTATATTTGAAAGGGTGTGTTAAACTGAAAACTTAATTGCTAATGTTACGAGTTTCAAAAAGCTAATTAAGTAACTGCAGTAACAAAATTAATTTTGATTCGGGTTCACTGCTCTTCACTCTCCTGGATGGGATCCTGGAAAACAGATATATGATGCGAGTAAGTGAGGGAGCGAACCGCCATTTCCTCTCCGAATCTCCGTCTCTTTATTACACAAATCACAATATAAAACAATAAGCATTCCCCTGTGTAGTTATGTTTCAGTTTTAACACATCAATGCCGTTGTCTTTGCATATTTACCTATCTGTAGGCAACATCTCACTCACACACACACATTCACAGAAACAATCATGTATTTATAAAAATAACTATTACTTTCTCTTAAGTGCAATAACAGAAAGATAAATCATGTTTTAATCCATATGGATGTATATCTGCCACCAACTCAAGAAATAAATTAATGTAATAATGTAAATCATAAACCCTCTTTGGCTTTAAAGGAAAACGCCACCGTTTTTCCCTACTGAACTATGTTCCTTCATGATCTTAGACCAGTTGATAAACACCTCTCTCGCCTTCGTGCGTACACTCAATCGCTCTGGCGCGCAGCTCTACTTTGGTAGCATGTAGCTTGGCCCATTATATTCCTTAGGATCCAAACGGGGGCGAAGTTAGAAGGGACCAAGCACTTCCACGTTCCAACGTGACCTGCACGCCGTCGCCTGCACTACCTGTAGTCGTTGGTTCTGTTGACGGAAGTAACAGGGGATTACTGCGCCGACGTCAAAGTGCTCCCAGGTGTTATTCCGCCATACATTATAGTTATCCTTTTTATCCGCTTAGAAAATTGGCGTTTATATAATGGGCCAAGCTACATGCTACCAAAGTAGCGCTGCGCGCCAGAGCGATTGAGTGCACGCACTAAGGCGAGAGGTGTTTACCAACTGGTCTAAGATCATGAAGGAACATAGTTCAGTAGGGAAAAACGGTGGCGTTTTATTCAAATGACTTTAGAGTCAAAACATGAAACAACACACACAGGGAAAATCATTCAACTTAGTGTGTCCTTAAACACAGACCGGACACCTATATAACTTAATAGAAACCTCCGTTCAAGTTATTAAGAGTAAACTTACTTTCATTTAACATTAACTGTACTTTTCGAACATGTCAGTATGATACAGCAACCAAGATAAAGCATGTCAGGGAATGAGAGCACTAGCACACAGAATCACATACACAATCACAGTATACACATGTTAAATGACCGTTAGCGCCGTTGTCTACAAAACTCGTACTTTGCGATTATAAACGCGGCTCCTTAACTCAGATACACACAACAAAAACTCCACAACGGACTCATTTCACCTACAATACATCACGTTTTCATAAAGTTTTACCGTGTACCAACCTGGAAAACAGATTTATGATGTGAGTAAGTGAAGGAGCGAACCTCCATTTCCTCTCCGAATCCGTCTGAGCGGGAGGGGTCCTCCACCTTTAGGCACCGCGGTGTAACGGTAACTGCACTTTGGTTCCGCTTTCCCTTTTCCCCTTTACATTGCATTACACTTTACAATAAAATATTCAAGTAGTATTAAACGTCTGGCTGGCTGTTACCTGCATTAATAAAATAATATTACACTTATATGAATAATGGATTTACAAGTATCCTCTCATTTAGGTGTATCACAGATGTGGCGAGTGGGGTATGCGAGGGGGTGTGTCGGGTGATGACACACTACCGAAGTAAATTACGGTCACACATGTTCAATGTTTACACCAAAGGCAGACGTGATTTCGATATAAAAAATATATTTTATTTAATCTTTTAAGAACTAAGTGACAACTAAAGAAAATAAACCACTACAAAAACACAGCTAGCTGGTATATAAACTCAAAATAAATTACACGTGAAACTGACTGCAGGACGATGATCTTGGTCTCCCACAAAACTGTAAGGTGATGTTATACTTGAAGAGCCAAGAGTAGCGCGACTGTTTAATAAAACAGTAGCTCGAGAGTTTGTACAACACGCACTGTCGCTATGGTAACGACCACACACAAGTCGGACGTTGGTGTTGTTACCGCTACCGTTAGTGAGTCAGTCAGTCACACCAGTCACTGGAAGAGATAAAAATGTAGGAGGATAGCAGTTTAAGTGGTAGATGACTGTGAGAAAAAAATGCATTTTCATGTGGAAATATTTTTACTGCAGTCCAGCGTACTACTCAGATAGCAAGGAAACATCGAATCAGAGTTTAATTTTGGTTAACTTCGTCAGTAGAATTTCCACCGGTTGAATCAACATTCATTTTGCGATTGATATGTCAGCGACGTCTTCGATTGAAAATGAAACGTTTATTCAGTGTTGATTTCTCAATGTTGGATGTTGAACCTTTTATATATTTCTGCCGGATGCCGGAGCACAACGCAGCAACACGGCACAGAGCAGATCGCGAAGGACAGGAAGTCGTGCGCAGAAACAAAATAAAACATCCGGTTAATTTTCAAAATAATAATAATAATAATAAATTATTTTATGTGGTAACTTGCCCTTACTTCATGAGTCACCATAATGGCCCTTCAAAAAGCCTCAGAATGCCCAATTTTTACCTCAAATTTTCAAAAGCTGTTTATATTCTTCACTAAAGGGAAAACAGGATAGGGAGGAAAAGGCTGAGCCAAACCAAACTCATCTTTGGGCCAAGCAGCAAGAAGAGGAGCAGTGAAGAGAGAGATAGAGGGAGAGCAGGTACTATAAAAGGAAGACTATGCCAGAACTGTATACGTTTTAAAAGTCAGATGTTTAATGCATGATAATTGAAATAGATAATAGAAATGTGTTCAAAAGCTGGCTTTCCTTAACAAGAGTGAACAGATTAGGCACTATCTTCAACATAATAGTGTAATAGGGCTTGGGTGTCTATTTTAAATACTGAAGGAAATATGAAGCAACTCATTTCAATTATATGGAAATGTCTTGTGACACATTTCTAACCACTTGTAGATAGAAGTTTCAAAAGAAAGATGACATAAAAATCAAGTTTACAACCTCAAAATGTAGGTACTATAAGTTGCAGTACTAGTTAAAGGGATATACCACTGTTTTTCAGCATTTGTATATTATCCCTCTGTCCCAGGACAGTTCATTTCCTTTTTATTCCTAATCCATGACTTGATGAAATTCATTCTCCAGTTGTACAATGGGACTCATTTGCAAATCATTTAGGATGAGGGTGATGTTCTCTGATAACAAACAAAACAAATAAGCCTATTCAAAAGTCATAATGATGTTGTTTTTGCTCCTTAAGACTCTGAAAATGGCCAGATTTAAATAATGGAATAAAAATGTCTGGGGGAGCATGCCTCCGAACCCGCCTAGAAGTTCTGACTCTTGACCTCAGTATTTTTTGGGCCCTGGACACAAATACTAACAACACATAAATACTAACAGCAGGGATGCAAAAGAACTCCCCAAAATAATAACCAAAACCACACAATCT
>OMKI01056318.1:0-10502 GCA_900302315.1 Phycis blennoides
CCACTGCTCCTATGTACCATAGGATGGGTCAAATGCAGAGAACACATTTGTTCCCATACCTGAGAATGACAAATAAAGACCGAAAGGTCCTCTTAAAAGGCAGAGGATATGAGCTGGGAGAGCGTGAGTGGGTTGACTGCCTTGATATTGCGATAGGAGATGGTGTGTTTTTTGGGATTATGAGGTGAGGGTAGAGGGGCGGAGAAGAGGATGCAGAGATGATCAGATAGTGGGAAGGGGAGAGGATGGGGGTTGGATATGGGAAGGAGGGAGGAGCAGACTATGTCCAGGATGTGGCCTTTGGTGTGGGTGGGGAAGTTGATGTGTTGGGTTAGGTGGAAACAGTCCAGGAGAGAGAGGAAATCGGACGTCAGTGGGGCAGTGGGCTGATCGATGTGGATGTTGAAGTCACCGGTGAGTAGGAGGCGGGAGGAGAGGGAGGATGCAATGGTGAGGAGTTCCGAGAGTTCTGAGAGAAAAGACGGGTGTGGCTTTGGGGGACGGTAAATGAGAACAGAGGTAATAGCGTTGGGGAGGGAGAAGGCGAGGTATTCAAAGGATGAGATAGATGGGAGGTTGAGGTTCAGTTCAGTGATGGGTAGGGATAGTGTACCTGCGGTAGGTGTGTACCTACGGTAGGTGAGTACCTACTGTAGGTGTGTACCTGCGGTAGGTGTGTAGCCACAGTAGGCCTACTCTCTGGGGGTGGATGGACGGTGCCCTAGAATCTGCCTACACAGCATATGCCCCGGCTGGGCCTGATCTGAAGGATCATAGGCTGGGATTCATCATTTCTGTTGAATAATTCCAGCCAGTTTGCTGGCATTGATGAACGAGCAGACTGGTTCCATATATCTTTTTATATTATTATATTTTTGGTGCCTCTTCAAAGGGATTTCATATATTTCTCACTTCACTTGCCATTGCTTTAAAATTTTTCCTTAAAGAATGTAATTCAAACCGTCATGGGCAGGGTTTTATCTTCTGTCTAATAAGACACATTTTAATTGGTAGTTTATTTAACATTTTGTATTAGTATTAGTATTAGTATTAGTATTTAAATGAACACATTCAGACGTCATTGAATTTACAAAGCTTATTGTCAATGAGGGAATGAATGGTATCTACAATGAAAGAATAATTTCAGTGACAGGTTTAATGAACAGATAGGAAAGAACCTCTGAAGAGGCCTGGACCTCTTTAGAGGTTTAGCCACTGAATGTTCTTAATCATTGCCTCAACAGAAAACTGTGGCAACTTTGCGCTCTAAATCCCCACTCAATTTGCCTTGTTGAAATAAACACAATTCTCTGCTGTCCAATCTCACCCCGAGTTGCGTCTTCATCAATCAGTGCTCACATCCAAAACAAAAAGTTTGTGGAAAACAAATGGCAAAATGAAGATGGATCGTCCAGAGGCATTTTACAGTACAGTGAAACAGCCACAGAGCCACTTGTGGGATCACATGATTAATGTGACAGATGGCTTGAGCAATCTCCAGGCCCCATGGGTTGAGCTGGAGGGCCTGGTCACCCTCACCATGGTGGTTCAACAAGAGTCCCATCATACATTCATGTGTCTGCTCAGTTCCCTTTTGCTGGTGAAGGCTTGTGACTGCACATTCCTGCACCCGAGCACACGCGCAAAATAATTGTACAAGTTGGTAGGCTACAACCATTTTGTGAGTTAGTTAGTGAGTTAGTAACTTTGACTAGACTTTACCTACCAATGTTCAGAGAGCTGAGTGCAAGTGTGTGGTTGTTGTGATAAGTGGTAATATATAGAGTAGCCTATATATATATATATATCTATGTATGTATATACAATACATATATACACACACCCATACACATGGTTTGATCAAAGGGTGTGAGGACAAGTAATTGTAAAGACATTGTGTAGTTACAGTATATCACATAAGCCCTACAGACATATGCATTTAAAAAAATCTTAATTGAGTATTTGTAGGCTATCAAGTCTCACACGGAGGTCTTTGATTGTGTTTCCCTTTAAGGTAGCCAATAAGATTGTCAGGCTCATTTTGTAATTGATGACTGGTGTTACATTTAGAGAGGATGGGTTGTATATATTGATTTACAGTGGAGTGGAGACTGTGTGGGGGCTGGAGAGGAAACCATTCAAGTAAACGGTGGAATGAATCATACATTACACTCGCTGAAATATTCTTCGGAATATATAATATTGATATTCATATTTTCTTTATGAAAATATTGATTTGAATGTAACACTTTCCTATCTTTTTTCTACCTTTTCTTTTTGCATAATTCCATACATTCATATGTTGCATTAATTCACAAAGAACTTGCCACCAGTGATTTGAAGGACTTAGCAATTTTTATTATATTTTATTATATTATATATTATTACTTATCTGATATAAGTCGGATCTGCTGTGAGTTGATGGTGAAAACCTCACCAATATTGCACCACTAGGGCCAAGATTGGGTCAAGTCTATGAAACTTTCAATCACTTCAGATGTAACATTTAATAAAGCACAAAATACACCAAGTAGGAATGTATTTTCACTAGCCTCCTCTATGTGATGGCAGCACGTCCGTTCCGTCCACATCCGTGCCTTTGTGTGCCCGGCCTGGCTTGTCAATGAATGCCTTTTCCTGCACCTGTGGCCTGCCTCTGCTGAGTGTGTCCTCTACACTGTGACCTCACTGAGTCACAGTGTAGAGCTGCAAGCCCTATTCTCTGTGTATGCAGTGAATTACATTAAAATCTATTTGTTGGTAGAATTCCAAAACAAGCTCACGTACAGAACAGAACACTTACATACCCTTAAAGGATTCTCATTTACTGAACAATCACAGAGAATCCAAACATATGACCTGACGTTTTTTTGTCTGGGCCTTATTTTTCTATTAAATGAATGTGCTATTGGGTACCCTAGTAGTGGTTTAATGAAAGAGAGAGACGAGAGGGCGATGTAGCATGGGCCGTGTGAATGGCAGTTTGTTTGAAAAGAAATTGGAAAAAAAAGACTTACTAACATTGTTGTGGGGGAGGAGGACCAGGTATCAGGGCCATTATTTGAAAG
This sequence comes from Phycis blennoides, assembly GCA_900302315.1. Taxonomy (NCBI): domain Eukaryota; kingdom Metazoa; phylum Chordata; class Actinopteri; order Gadiformes; family Phycidae; genus Phycis; species Phycis blennoides. Next base: position 3,069 of record OMKI01056318.1, read on the forward strand.
CTAGTTTGAGTTTAGAATGACAGAAGGCCAACCAAGAGAAAACGTGTGCCACTTTTCCACACATCATGGCTCCGAAAAATAAAGCTGATCTTGTAAAGACCATCCCAAACATTAACCATCTCAGAACAAAGCCATCAACAGAAAATACATGTCGATGGCACTGGACTGGACATGTGCTCAGAGCGGAGACATCATCCAGACCTAAAGTAACATGGCAACATAGCGATGGACCATTTTGAATGAGCAGCAACACAGAGCAGAGGAAAACAGCGGTGGAACTGTAGAGACTGCCAGAGACAGACGGGAGTGGAGGGACTTCAAAAACACTTAATGATATAACAGATCCCAATCAGATACACAGGCAACATTCTTTTGAAAAACTTAAAGTGCTCCACAGTGCTGCTGTAAAATGAATGGGAATCACTTGGGGGTAATTGTAGGCTCTACATTTGTTGCTGTGAATGCAAACCAAACCGTGACTGGTGATTAATCACTTATAATTCCTAATGAATAGTTCCTATTACCAACTTACAGTGATAATAATAATTTCAGTGTTTCAATCAAATTAGCAATGCACAATGTTCCAATATTCAATTAGGATGCCTTTTTGTTTTACAATCTAAATTAAGACCATGTGGACTAATTGAGTTGGTCCAGTAAATCCCCACTCAGTTTCATTTCCGTAATTGTCCACTCACATTATATAGTTAATTAATTCAATCAAAGGCATTTGAGAGCCGCGACACACTTGAATGAGCAATGATCAATTGGACTAACCCAGTCAATTATTTGATATGTGTGGCAAAGATATTCAAATGTTGTTGAGGTTTACTCCAGATCATGTTCCTTGTGACAGGCAGTAGCTGTAGCAACACTACAGTGAATCAATCTTGTCTGTAGGCTCCGACAAAACTTCAAATTCTGCCCAGGGAATGAGAAATGTCTCATTCCACAAATACACAAGATATTTCTTCTTGAGCCCTTGGCTTGTACCAGCTGTGGTTTCTATTCGCCATCTATCGATGTGGCCTGCAGGTACGTCTGATTCATGTTCTTTTATGTGTGCAGATAGTTTGCACTGTGCACTGACCTACTGCTGGCAGGTTGCTAGCATTGATGTCATTCTACATGACAGTCAACGTGTCAACCATTGTGTCATCACCCCACCAAACCTCATCATCATGCAATGCAGCACAGTACGGATAGGGAGCATGGTGTGCAAACATACACACATGTTATTATTACATTACATTTCATATTCAAATTCAAATTCATAATATTGTTATTATTATTATTACTAGTAGTCACTACTAATGGTAGTGGCGGTAGTAGTAGTAGTAGCAGGGATAGTAATTGTAGTAGTAGTACAACTAGTGTGTGACTATAGTCATACTAGTACATGACTAGTAGTGGTAGTACTTGTGTGTGTTTCTGAAATGTCTTAGGAGAGCCGAGGCAAACTGTGGGCCAGATCCCCCAGGATGCAGGGCTGGCCAGGCCTGTCTCCACACATTTGATGCATGGCTGCGATGGATGATGTGCTGAGTCAGACTTCATGGTTCATGGGTGCACCATCTCCATCTCATCATTTCCGAGTAAAAATGTTAAATGTTAAAATATTCAGATGACATGAAAACTTCATGTAGTCCTGTGATATTCAAAGTGAGCAAAAGCTGAAGAACAGGCCGGTTGCCAGACAGACGTATCATTACGGAAATTGTGCTCATCAGCCAGAATAATCATTTCATCATTTACATATTAAAGAACGGCTGAAAAGTACAGGAGAGAAAGAGAGGGGTAAAAAGACAGGCAATATGCCGCAGTCTGCAGGGAGTCGTCAGGTGATATATACAGAGTCATCAGGTGATATATACAGAGTCATCAGGTGATATATACAGAGTCGTCAGGTGATATGTACTGAGTCATCAGGTGATATATACAGAGTCGTCAGGTGATATATACAGAGTCATCAGGTGATATATACTGAGTCATCAGGTGATATATACAGTGCACCAGAGGTCCAAGATGCAGGACAGTTTCATATGTTGTCTATATTTTGTGATCCTTCGCTTGAACGGTTTCTCTTGCCCCCTGAACGTGATGGCTGATGACCGGTCCTCTGCATGTGTGTGGGCTTCCTTCAGTCCGTCACTCCCATCCCCCCGAGGGTAGACCACGCAGCACATCCATCTGTGTATGAATCCATACTCTGTCAATGCAGGACCACCTGGTGGTTGCTTGATTCAGTCATACATGTTATAACATTACCATTATCTTTAACTTTGTCGTGCGTACATATCAACTACAGGATCAGATGTGCTTTATTCATGGCTGTCCAAGACCATCTGGTCTTTAAGAGGATTTCAGGACACATCACTTTGGAACCACTTGTTCCCTCATCATGTGACAGGGTCTTTTTTGCAGCAAGGTTTCGACCCCTACCTTCCAAGAAGGAGATTTAAACAGAACTCAAAATGTCCTTAATGTACCCAGTTATATTTCCCCTGGACAACCAATTATTTTGTAGAACAGCCAAATGGAGTTTGGGCAAAAAAGCAGAGAATCCGGCCCCAGATTCAGATACGATTCAGATTCAGATACGATTCAGATTCAGATACAAAATAAAGGAGTCAACGTGTTTCTTTGAGTGGATCATGGGCCCAGGCGGGGACTAACTGATATGAATGTATAGCATGTGGAACTTTTTGCATGTAGGTTGTGTGCAAACATTTAAGGGGGAAACTCATAAATCTACCGAAGCCTGACCACGTTTTTTTATTACCCCTGAACTAAACTAATAGCTAAACGTGTAAAGGAAAACATAACAGAAATCCTCAACAAGAAACACAATGTCCTTTGCACAGTTTTGATACAGCAGCCACTGTGAGACACTGGAAACATCTTTAATTATTATGCACACGGCCCCTGCCATTCTGAACCCCAAAGCTGCCTTATCATTATGACGGCACGATAGGTTACATCCCTGTTCTGTGTGGAAAACTGTTTTACTGCTCGCCTCAGGAACTGCCTGTAAGAGCAGAAGACAGAAACAGCTGTCAGATAAACAAGTGAAAACAGTGAGACGTATTGAGACGTATTTATGAATGTGTTTGTTGAAAGAGGAGACCTTCCATTTAGTTTTTGCTCTCCCTCTATTTTGTGTCCACCCATTTTTTTTATTTTGTCATGTCCACCAATCTATTCATCTCTGGATTCAGATCATACAGAAGCCATAAAGAAATTCTGCCCACCATTTCCCTTTTTTCCTTTTTGTTTGAATTGGAGCAAAGTGTGTTTACTTGGCAGAGTGCCAGCACCATCGGCGGTCTCCTGACTGGAGAGGATGTGCTAACAGCTGTCACAGGTCTGCTCCCCCCCCCCAGTAAATAAATGTGTGCCCCTGATTATGGTTCCTTGATTGCTGCACACCCAAAATCATATTCTTCAGTCTTTTCACCAGCGTTTGGCTGGAATCGCTTGCTGTTACCTTTTGGTTGGACGAAGCCTGGGGAGAACAAGTGGGTACAGGAACAGAGCACATCTGGCATTACAATGAGCACAGATGTGCATGCTGCATCTGGCACAGAATGGATCTTATGGTTTAGGTTTTAGTCATACAGGTGATGTAAATAATACAGGTGAAATGCTTCTTTATCAATGGATAATGATAATTAAGTAGCAGGCATGCCTAACTTGCCGAGACATAAACACAAGCAAGCACTGTTGGTAGAATACCATCTCAACATAACTCATTTATCTGTTTAAATAGGTCAACATAAAAAAACAACACCGTCAATAAAGTGAAATGCTGGAATAAAAACAACATTGTTCCAGTGTACAAGACAATTGGCATGGTATTCTTTGTCTCTTGGGTCGATGCTTAAAAAACCGGATAGAGATTTAAATCCTGTTTGCTTTATATGCAGGATCGTTTGTGGTGTTAGCTGAATACATCCCAAAGAAGCACCATTCTGCCTCACTATGCCATGAGGACACTGGGCCCTCCGTTAAATAATACTCACTAGAGGCATCCAATTGTCTCCTCTGATATACCGTTGTCATCATTGCGAGACTGCTGATACATCTTCTTGCCAAAACTGTCTCTTCTGTAGCCACCAGTGAGTCTGCCGAGGGTTCTAACATGGAGAGAATATTGGGGGACATCACAAGCATGTACAGCTCAAACAGGCCAGACAAATCTTCAGGATGAGGACTGTGAGGGGATTCAGAAAGAGTCTGATGTCCCATGAGTGTGTCAATGTCGGTGCTGTGGGATTGAAACGACTGCATACTGTGTTGTCTCTGTCAGTCTTCTTCTATTCTCTGCATTCTGTTTGTTCATCGACAACAAACAACATAACAAAAATGACGATCCATTGAACGTCCAACTCACCATCAGGGGGAACTGTAATGGGCTGCTGCTCAGGTTTGTTATGATCAATTGTTCATTGCTACCAAAGGCATGTCCATAACGTAAATGGTGTTATATTGGAAAATACGACAGCAAGAGAAAGAGTCTTCAAGTCTCCCCTTCCTCCCTGTTATCTGTGAAGGGGCGCCCTGCTCCCAGGCCTGGTTCATGCTCAAGGCCTGGTTCATGCTCAAGGCCTGGTTCATGCTCCCAGGCCTGGTTCATGTTCCCAGGCCTGGTTCATGCTCCCAGGCGTGGTTCATGCTCCCAGGCCTGGTTCATGCTCAAGGCCTGGTTCATGCTCAAGGCCTGGTTCATGCTCCCAGGCCTGGTTCATGCTCCCAGGCCTGGTTCATGCTCCCAGGCCTGGTTCATGTTCCCAGGCCTGGTTCATGCTCCCAGGCCTGGTTCATGCTCCCAGGCCTGGTTCATGCTCCCAGGCCTGGTTCATGCTCAAGGCCTGGTTCATGCTCCCAGGCCTGGTTCATGCTCCCAGGCCTGGTTCATGCTCCCAGGCACGGTTCATGCTCAAGGCGTGGTTCATGCTCAAGGCGCCACATCCAAATGAGCGCACCTTAACCTGCACTCCTGTGTCCAGTCAGCACGGCCATGAGGCGATGGGAGGGAGATGGAGGAGGGCCGATGGTCGTCGTGGCGATGGCTGACCTTGCACCAGGGGCTGCTGGGACCAGGACAGCTACCTCACTCACTGTTCCTGTTTCTTATTGTTGAAAACAATACTGAATTATTCTCTGTGTGGTATTCTCTGTATTTATCTTAAATGATCCCAGATGTAATAAACACTGCTTGTGTCTTCTCTCGTATCTAGGCAACACAGTATGGCATACGGGTACATTTCACAATTCCAGGTGGTGCGTTTGTTAATTTGCGGTATGCAGCACACTAGAGAATTGCTCTTGACCTTATCCAAGTAAAAAAAAAAAGCAACTTTTCAGAAGTCCTCAATGTCACTGTGGTTAAATAAACTCTCCCTTTGGATGACATAAAGGTCACGTTCATGCTCTGCTACATAGGTGAACGATGGAATGTTAGGCTATAGATCAGTTCCCAGTTGACCATAATGAAATGTAATGTGCTGGATTTATATGTGCTTTTAGATGCCAGACTGCATGCGTTGTAGGCCTACTTGCGACAGTGATGATAAATCGGACCTTAAAGGTGCAGTGTGTAGAATTTAGAGGCATCTAGTGGAACGGACTTGACGTAAATTTGCTATGTTTTAGTTAGTCTATAATCCCAAAAACATTGGAATTGTTGTGCTTACCTTAATTTGAGCCCTTTATAAACGCTGTACATAGGGAGTGGGTCCTCTTCCACACAGCCTGCCATGTTGAGCCACCATGTTTCTTAGCCCAGAATGACCATAGCACCTTTTTGGAAGCACCTACTGGCACCTGACATGCCAGTATGAACCACGGTAACATCTCCTGTCGATGGAAAGGGAGGGTGTATTCACCGTACCGCTTGATCCTACACATCACACCTTTATCACCTTGATCATAATGAGCTTCACAATAATACACAATAGTACATGTTTTCAGTCATTTAACTCTCACTTTAGTCATTCTACTTTCTAATCGTAAATCCCTCAGCTCTATTTGAGAAGCCAAGCGTATGCATTTTCTCTGGAGGAAAGGCTGTACAGTCCTTGGGAATATTATATAGTATGATTGTTTTTGTTGCTAATGTGAGATTCTTGAACAAAAATAACACCAGAGGCTGGAGGAGCAGAAAGATTGTCAATTTGTGTGTCACGAATTGATAGATTTCATGATAAAATTATGTTAAATCCACAGATAAAATAAAATATCTAAAATAATAAATAAATAAAATATGATTGGATTAGATTAGATTAGATTATACTTTATTCATCCCACAGCAGGGAAATGTACTTGTCACAGCAGAAAAGTGTAGTACACACTACAGAAATTAAAGTAGAAAGGGGCAAACACTAAAACGATCAGACAGAAGTATCTTGTAACCCACACAATAAACAAAAACAAACAAACAAACAAACAAACAACAGAAAATGTGCAAAACAAGTACTTGTACAAATACAGTACAATTGTATGATAAAGTAAAGTGAACATAATATAAATAATATTGCAAAGGTAAAGTGATCTTTGTAAGTTAGCACTTTGATCGCTCTTTGTAACTTTGCACTTAGTCAGAGAGCATGTATACTAGCAATGGTTAATCTAGCAATTGAAATGCTTGATACTTGTTCTGGTGACTTTCTTACTGTATTAGCAGCAATGAAATGTTTTACCTTCTTATGACAAATGTACTCTTTGTAAATCGCTTTGGATAAAAGCGTCTGCTAAATGCCCTAAATGTAAGTGACCATAATATAAATAATATTGTACATTGTAAGTAATCGAAATGGAAATATAAGTAGGCCTACAGATAAAAAAATAATAATAATCAGATAAAGATGAACATAGAGCCATGCTGAGTGGTGGGTAATTGAGTATGGAATGGAATATGGAACGAAAGCATTCAAATCAAACCACTTTCTCTATAAGTAACCGCCTTTGATGTGTGACATTAACTTGACCAGTGACCAGATTAAGTGACCATAATCACGCGTTCACTTGAAAGGCTCGCTGTGGGCGCTGCCGGGGGGGGGGGGCAGATGGAGGAGGCGCTGGGCGGTCAAGGGTGACAAAATATACGTTGTCTGTTGGACTGCAGTGTAAACAACAGAGCGAACAGACGCAGCTATAGGCTTTATGTCCCGGCCAACCGGAAAGCAACACCTCTGCATGTTATCACCCCATAGCAAGGCAGTGGTTGGCTTCTTACGTTTTGATTTAGCAAAGCAACAGTGTTCAATTATTTGCCAGTTGTACCCCCCCCCCCCCCCCCCCCCCCCCCCCCCCCCCCCCCCCCCCCCCCCCCCCCCCCCCCCCCCCCCCCCCCCCCCCCCCCCCCCCCCCCCCCCCCCCCCCCCCCCCCCCCCCCCCCCCCCCCCCCCCCCCCCCCCCCCCCCCCCCCCCCCC
>OMKI01056322.1:14602-26109 GCA_900302315.1 Phycis blennoides
TATCCCCCACTCCCTTCTCCTGAGGCTTGTGGGGACAAAACAATGATTTGTCTGGGCCTGCTTTCCCCAGCAGGGACACAACACACACACACACACACACACACACACACACACACACACACACACACTTACCGTTGGAGGGTGACGCAGAGGCTAGCCGCGGCGTTGAGCACCAAGGCGGAGTTAGCGGACATGAACATCTCGAGGCAGAGGGCCATCTCGACCTCTCCCAGCGTCGGGGGGACGCACAAGGACTGCAGGCCCCGTGGCGCGGCCACGTCGGGGTAGTAGCCGGCGTTCAGTGCACCTACACCCCCCCAGACCCCACCCCCAGACCGTTTCAGGGTGAGGTCGAGGTCATGACTTCGCTCCCGTTTAAGTGACAGTGCTTCATGACGTCACTTGGTTGATTAAATGTGTTCAAGATCCAACAATGCATTGAGTTTTTTTTTTTTTTTCATGAAATGTATATTTGCATTACCGTAGCTGGTGCACATGGGGAAAGCAAACATTGCTCTTAGTAGACGATTGCGTTGGGAAATGCGCAATACAAGGTTTCAGACCCACACTCTTCTGACACGGATGGCAAAAACCTGCAGTGCGTGTGTCGTGCGGGTGCGGGGAGACTCACGCCTGAAGATTTCCCGCGCGCGGAACCAGAAGTTCTGCTTTGCCAGCTTGCTGAGGAGGGTCTGCAGCAGGCCCACCTCCGCCGCCAGCTGCTTGCACAACATCAGCTCCACCAGGTCCGACGCCACGGGCAGCATCTGTCTCTCCACGCACGCCTGCAGGTGAGCGTTGAACATGGTGCCGTACTGGGAGACCTCAACGGACTCTGCAGAGAGAGAGAGAGGGAGAGGGGAGGACATTGCGGACGTCCCCCATGCATGGCTTGAGTCGCGGCTGAAGCCATTTGTTTCTTTCCCAAGTGGGTATATTTGAACACACCCATTCCACGTCATGTAGCTTGGGGAAAAATGCATGGAAACAAAGAGGTTTTGAATATTCTGACAAAACAGTTTGATGTGATACATAATTATCAAGTCACACCCCCCCCCCCGCCAAGACTGTCAAAATCACAAGTCGGTTTTAGCGTGGGCACACTGATATTTTCCAAATGTTGCAAAACACGGGGCTTTGACACGTTGCTCGTGGCACAATATAAGTTGTTGTGCAGGAAACGTTTCACCAGACAATCGGGCGACTGTGTTCGCCCCATCGCAGTGATTTGTGTGTAATGAGGACGCACAGCGGCCCCATTGTGCTTCAATTCGTGTTTAAAATGTTTCAAGTGTTCCGTAATGCCAGTAACGTCCCGGGAGCGAGAGGAGGGAGGAGGGAGCAGCCTCACCGTGCGGCTCCTTGAGGCCGGGGAGGTTGGAGAGGATCTCCAGCGTGTCCCTGTGTGCCGTGTTCTCCGCCAGCCGCATCAGCAGGTGGGTGCGCTTCTCCACGTCGGCGGACGCGCACGGCCACGCGCGGGAGGCCAGGAACCACTCGTTGTCTTCCGTCACACGGGACAGGACGCGTCAGTCGACAAAAATCTTTTCACCTGCAGGCCATCAGGCTTCTGAACCGCTGTCAATAGCCACTGATGTACATACTTGTATGCCGTCGTTATTTAATGGGAACATAAAATAATGTAACTCAACACTCCATGTAAGACCATGTCAAATACTGGATAATACTGTAGAATACTTATATGCACTTGCACTTTACTCCTGCACATCTGTACCGTGTCGTATTTTACAACTGCTTCCATCAAAGCTCATGTACAACCCTCCGGTTTATGTATGATGTATATACTGACATTGCTTTCAGTAATGCACTTTATATTTCTACAATGCTGCTACAAATCATTCTCCGTTGCTGCTTATTGTCATTCTTCATCTTACATTCTTACATTGCTGCTCTTACTGTTATTCCGTACTCATTGTATTCAATTTAATTCAATTGTTTCCTTTGATTTTCCTTCCATGTTGGAACGGGCCTCTCGTCCAATACACTTCATTGTACAGTATGACTGCGAGTGATGCTGCACATTTGACAATAAAGGACTTGAATCTTGAAAAAACGGTGGGAAGCTCAGAGGCAACCCTTGGGACAACACAGTCGTTTCCCCCCCCCCCCTCTTGTACAGTAACAGTACAGTAGAGGTCAAACCAAACGGGGCATCGCCGTACCGCACCGCAAACAAGCCATACACCAGTCATCCACACGGGGTGCGGTGCTTTCGACCAGGTGCGTCCTTTCCGTCAGAACGACCAGACCAGACCAACGAGTTGGTGGAGGACGCCCGTGTACCTCGGAGCGTGTTGAGGGTCCCCTCGATGCTGCCGCTCAGCAGGAAGAGCTCGGCAGCCACGGTGATCAGGGCGCAGCGGGAGGAGGCGGCGCCCTCGTCGCCCAACAGGCCCGTCAGCGTGGAGAAGGCCACCCGGGCGCCGGACAGAACCTCCACCACCCTGCGGCCCTGCACACACACGTACACGTACACGTACACACAGTAAATACACTGATGTATTTACTGGCAGCTCGAGTTGAACTGCGCTTTGAAAATAGCTTTTAACCAAAAGGGTCTGTTGAAAAGCACTTGGCGGATGAAGGAGTCTGAGATGAACGGCCGAGGTTTCATTTCAAATAAACGGACTCGTCTTTTCTTACAATTATTTTTGGGTGTTTATGCGTATGATTATTGTACGCAGACACACACACACACACGCACGCGCACGCACGCACACACTACCTTCGCCCACTGGTGGGTTTTGTGGTATCTAAGCATAAGCGAGACCCCGATACGGCCAAGGGTGGTCTTCATGAGGCCGCCGGCACACTCCCGACAAACTGAAAGGAGAGTCAATCAAAACAAAGCATTAACATAACACATTTTATTCAAGACGCGACGCCGCTGCTCCAAATCCCTTCGCGATTCCGCGCAAGTAAATGGGAGAATTCCAAAGCCATAAAAAAGGAACACATGGGTTACCCGTGTCCACGAATGCGGCGAAGGGAACGGGCAATTTGTTGCCGATCTCGGGCAAGAGGGCCACGGCGATGCGTCCGCTGAGCTGCTCCAGGTCCCGGGGGAGCAGGCTGGACCGGCACAGCGCAATGAACACCGAGCCCAGCCGCGGCCAGTTCCTTTGCTTGGAGCACAGCTGAGACACAGGAAGCACACAATCACACCATGACCCCCCCCCCCCCCCCGCGCGCAGCCCCCCTGGGCGACCTCGCAGACGGCGGGCGCCCCGTTTCGACAATCCCATGGGGCGCGTGGCCCCCCCGGAAACAAACCTCCACTTCCACGACGGCGGAGGCCAGGTCCAGGCTTTCTGGGAAGCCGTTGCTTGCGGTCGGGGTGGTGGTGGTGGTGGTGGTCGGGGGGAAAACCCTTTGGAAGTACAGAACTAGTGTCTTTATAACCGTCACTGGACAGGGGATGGTGCGTGGTGGTTGGAGAGAGGAAGGGAAAGCGTGTGGATGTTCCACTCACATGCCTGGCTTCCCCGACAGACTGTTGCCGCGGACATCGGGACTCATCTGGGCACCGTCCACGCTCGGCAGCAGAGCCGAACTTTGGGGGAAAATCTGGGAGATCGCATCCGTAACCATTGTGACGCGGGGGGGAGAGAGTCATTGCAATGATCAAAAGAAGGAGGTTTGTTGAAGCGGACAGGAGGTGAGGTCCATGGCTCGTCGGGTACCTGGGCTGTGAGCCTCATGAGCTCGGGTGCGACGGCAGTGAGGCCCTTCTGTCGCACCACGTTGAAGAGCTCCAGCAGGAACTCGGGCGCCGGCTGGTCGGACGGAGAACAGCACACGGCCACGCAGCAGGAAAGGGGAGGGACAAGGAACAGGGTTGACGTGGGACTCACGAGTGGAGTCGATGGTGCCATTTACATTTAGGGCATTTAGCAGACGCTTTTATCCAAAGCGACTTACAAAGAGTACATTTGTCATAAGAAGGTGAAATATTTAATTGCTGCTAATACAGTAAGAGAGTCACCAGAACAAGTGTCAAGCATTTCAATTTGCTAGGTTAACCATTGCTAGTATACAAGTACAAATGCATTTGTACTTGTACATTTGCATTTGTATACAAATACATTTAGCGACATGGCTGTCGGTTCACGATGAAGAACACTCCACTATCCAAAAGGGAATTTGTGTCAAAAGTGAGCATGGAGGTCTGTAAGAAATTGCCCTGGAATGTCCTCATTCCATTTCCAGATTGTATTGCTTGTATGGGTGCAGAGAAAATGTGTACATCTCATTTATACTTATTTTAAATTGTATTCATACAATTAAGTAAAATATCAAAAATAAATTAAAAAATTGCTTCAAAATATACAAAGCTGAACAGCTGGACCAAGACCAGCTCACCGAGAACTTGCGTATGGTGCCGACATTGAGGACGGAGAGGACATCAGTCAACCGGCCAGCCCTGAGCAGTGCCCCCAGAAGACATGTCACCATGTGGTTGGAGAAAAACACTCCTGGAGAGTTCTTCTGGTAGTAGTCTGTGAACACAGCACCTTGAGCACAAGAGACAGAGAGCGGGGCCCATTTTTGATTTTTTTTTCTCTTACGTTTGATTAACATTAATAGAACCCAAGCTTGCCGAATGACTTAATTAGGAGTGCAAGTTATTTTGATAAATGCATCTATAATTACTTTTAGTATATTCGTTTTTAGACTCATTATTTAGTCCATGTAGTAAATAATTGAAAATGCTCATCACAAGTATAAAGAGCCCAGAGTTTGTTTTCATTTGCATGCTTCGTCAGCGGCCGAGAATAGCTTAATTTTATAATTAGGTCAAATCCTGCTTGCTTGTAAACAATTCTCAGACAGTGCTCCTATTATTTGTATTATGACTAATTAACAGAATGCAAGCACAAAATGCTACTTGTGGATTGGATTCATGCCAAAACACAAATACTGATATGGGTACACGGCTTTAGATGGAATGAAAACATACTTGCTTTTTGCAGACACATTGGATTCTTGCTGAATCGTAGAACAGTCTCTATGCAAAACTAGGAAGAAAGTACACAAGTCCTTTACACACTGGTGCAAACCGAAGATCATGGCCCTACAGAGGGCAGACATCAACCGCCCAATCATTTCTCTTGACCCATTTTTATATTAAATATACTAAAGAAACTAAACGACTTACAAAAAAATTAAATGGAAGCGACTAACCAGGAGCAAAAGACACCAGAGCCTGTGCTTTGATGACGTTTTGATCGTTACTTTTCCATTAACGTCTTTGCTCCAAATTCATTGTGACAGCATACAGAGGATTTGGCTTTCAAGGGTCGGAATATGGTGCTTTGAGTTAAAAATTGAAGACCAATTTAAAATTTGTATGGAACTGCACGCACCCAGTAGATAATTATCATTAACCGATTTGAAGTCATGTTTTAAACATTAAAAAGAAAATCAGTTTACCTTTTCATCCCCTTCAACGGGTGAGTGTGGGAATTGACAGAACTTGAATGTACACGACAGCGTCTCACTGAAGTAAAACCTACAGTACTAGGAGATACAGAGCAGAGGTCAAAGGTTACATTATAGTAACCTCATTATACCTGGTTACCGTGACACCGGAATTTAGCAAAAATCGTTTTTTTTATTATCAATTACAATCAGGAAATGTGACTGCGATTATGGGTAGTATAGCTTGTGCTGTCCCGGGCTGCCACAGCTATGGGAACACAAGGAGCAGAACCTTCCTAGTACCATTAGTGAACACGTCCTCCGGCTTCTAACGGCTGTGTTCTGGAGCACCTTAAGATTTACTTTGAAGATGAGACCAGTACATTTACTCGACTTCAATCTCATGGTCATGCTGGAGTACTTACAGTGACGGACTGATGCAGCCTTGAAACTCCCAGGTCCACCATTTTCAACCTCTGCCCTGGAAGGGAAATCCAAAATCCATCATGTCCCGACAACCTAAAATCACAATTTCAACTACCTTGAACTTTTAAATGCATTTAATAACTCTATAGGTCCCCTGGATGTAAATATAACCAAAAGAAATGTGAAGAATGCGGCCTGTCATTCACATTATGAGGGTTTGCCACATCATTGCCCACAAGGCACGACAATGACATTTGACTTGGCTGCCCTCCATTCGCTCTAGGGCTCGTCACACCTGCGTCATGTCACGATCATATTGGGTTTTTTTTTGGTCTGCCAGTGAACTTCACATTACAAGAAGCGCATCTAGTGGTCACTTCAACGATCTACATAGCGTCAGATGAACCACTAGGCAAACAGAAGCTCTTCCGCGCATTCAAGGCACCGGCGGTGCCAAGCTGTGCTGCTCACCATCGTTCCAGTCCTTGGTTCCAGTGGAGCTGAAACCGGGCTGGTTGGCCTGAAGGGTCAGGGGCCTATGGGAACACGCAAAACACAATGACCAGCAAATTCCAGCCTATTCACGGTGCGGTATTGTTGCAGTATTTACCCGTCGGAGGTGTACCCGGTTTGGTTGTTGTTGGAGTCCAATTTATTCTGTTTTGGTGGAAATAAGTTAAAAGGGAATAATGACTTGCGGCTGTCCGCCCTACTTTTGAACACAGCATTGTGCAATTCGTCCTCGTGTTTCTTTTAACGGTTAGGTTAAATTCGGTACCATCGATACATATAATGTATACATCACACACACACACACACACACACACACACACACACACACACACACACACACACACACACACACACACACACACACACACACACACACACACACACGAATGTTTGCACTGAACATTAATATCTATAGGCTATGCATATGTATACATAGCTATACATGTCCAAAAAATGGCAATGCAGGAGAAAATCAAGAGAACAGGATTAATTGATACTTGCGTGTGTCAGAACAGACCAACGTCAAGTAACTCAGCCGCAGTAACTAAATACACAACTGAAGACAATTTGACATAAGATATATTTTCCCGTCAAATCTCCATTTAACACACCTGTCCAACAACTGGGTTGGTGGTGGGCCGGCTGTTTCTCGGTGATGGGGAAGGGGTGAAACGTTGGGCCCACCGTGGTCTGTCATCGCTCTCCTCTGTAGTATACACGCGTAACACTGCATGGTCAACAACCAACTCTGTGCCATTTAGTGTTTAAGTGTTTACACTTAAAACCTGTGATGGAGATCATACTCGAATCTGCAATACCTTCAATTGAATCTGCCAACGCAGATCTCTTGGAGCATTGCACCGTCGCTGGAGTAACACTGTAAAAACAAAAATACGTTTTGACAAAGCATCTTTCAAAATCCAAGCAATATTTTTGCCTTGTGTCGGTGACTAGTGTCATAGCCTAATAGGGAAAGGCTACTACCTTTTTTTGGCCTCCAATAATGCTCTGCCAGCTCGGGACTTCAATGCACCAGGTGGGATTTTAGGAGGTCCTGCGCTCTTCAGAGGGCCCAGTTTGAACATGCTCTGCTCAGGCAAGTTAGCAAACAGATCTGGGTCATCCTGGATTACATCAACAAGTAATATATCCTGCTCGTAGGCCGATATCTCATCGAGGACATCGGCCTTGGAGCGAGTAGAACTTGGTGAATCTGTGTCGGTTTCTTTGACACGCCAGGGCAAATTGTGGATGGCGTCCACCTCATGTCTGGGTGAAGGGCCACCTTTGTTTAAGTTATCAAATGCAAGTGGCCAGGAACTCGGGGTCGCTGGGAGGTTGCCTCGTTTATCAGCTTTAGAAATCAAGAGTGGGGAGGCAGTTGGGCCTTCCCACTCCCCCATAGTCTCCATTTTAGAAGACATGGGCCGTGGTTCTCTGTAGCCACTAAGGGCCAAGGCTAACTTTGAGTCTGTGCTGTCCAAAGAGCACCGATATTCTGAATGGAAACATTTTTCCGCTGCTATTTTTCCACCTCTCTGGTCTTCTTTTCTCACATTTATTTCATTAAGGGGAACCAATGGAACAGAACCTATAGCGCAGTCTGTGGCTACATTTGACAGTTTGAATTTGATTGCCTCGATGGCTGACGCTTTTGGTGCATTTCCATTAACTGTAGCTTTGAGGTTTCCTAGTGACGACGGGTTACCCAGCCCTGCTAGATAGGTTTCACTGCTTGAGGTCATCTTCGGACCCCTGTTGGAGAAGGGCCAGAGCATGTATGTGCGTGCACAAGATGAATACAGTTTCTTCAAATGGACTCTTGCTCTTTGGCAAGAAAATTCCTCTACTTCTGGTTCATCATCCAAAGTCTCATTCGGCCCATTTTCCTCTTGGTTTGCAATATTTTCCCTGTGGCCATCCCTCTGACTGTCAGCTGGGGAATGGGGATGTTTCTCTTCTCCTCTGACTCCATTGCCCATATCTGTTTCACTGTAAATCAAACTGCCATGACCATCTATATCTGCAGAAAAGAAGAAAACGTTGGTCAAATGGTGCAATTTTGTGTCAAGACTGCTAACCTAAAAATTACCTAATTGCGCGTTTATTTTCAATTAGATTTTCTGGATGCTTATTAGCGTGCAGATTATCATTTTACATAACATACGATATCCATCTTTAAAATAGACCCCCTTTAGATATTCGTTAGCAACTTTCAAAATACGTGTTAAGCTAGTCACCTAGCCATTACAGCAGACATTGGTTGCGCTAAACTCTTAAACAGTTATAATTGCGTTAGTGTTGAAGTTTTGGGTGGCATATACTATACATAATTAACCTTACTTGAGAACCCAGCTGGATGTATTTTTTCCCCTCTAAGGACTTGGACGGCATCTGCAGCTGCAGCCGCAACTTGTGGCTCACACCGAGTGGACCGTGGCGACCCGACCTTCCCTGTCGCTGTTCGTACCCGCTTTACTTTGCGCTGATCGTCTGTGGCTAGATCGCCCACTTTGCCGACGATACTAGCCGTTTCGGTGCGATTTAACGTCAAATGATTTCTTTTAACCGTTTTTTGCGACCACTTGGAGGACGCAAGAGCCAACGCGCCTCTCGGCACTTGCGGCCTGGCGCCCACGGGCTTGTTCCTGCGTGGCCCTGCGCTGGCGACACGCGGGTTCGAGCATTCACCGAGCCCGTTTATTTTGTGCTCCCACTGCCTCTCTGCTCCAGAGAAATCTAGCGCTGTCTTAGCCGGATTCCAACACATTCTACAAATTAAACTCAACCTACGAGACGCTTGGGTGAGGGTTTTGGATCTGGACCTACTTCTTGTGTTTGGACCGCTCCGAGCATACTTGCCTCGTGTGTGAGGTCCTTCTACTTTGACCCCACCGACTCTCCCGGGGGGTTCAACACAGTTGTGCTTCTTCCTCTTCTTCTGCGGCCTCGTTTCTTCTCGAAGTGGCGAGCGTATGGAGGCATCCTCGGCCACCTCGGTCCTTGAACTCTCCAGACCACTGTCCGGAATCATGTGTTTTATTGTTTGGGGTCGTACAAGTTGCTTCAACGTGTCTTTAAACGCCCCGGTTTGCACAGTGTCAGTGTCACGAGAAGTCACTCGTCCTGAGACGTTTGGGGTTCGCTTCTGCCTCGGCACCAGCTGTCCCGTAATTAAGTCTTTCAGTGTAATACGATTTGGAAGCATGTTAACCGGAACCCATGTAATTTGCGTAGACGTAAACATATATTTTCACAGTATGCGCACGCCGGTTATCGCCGCGGCGGATTTCACGACGTATCGTTAATGAGTCGAATTAGCCACTTAACTTTGCGGTGGTCGTGGAGGTCAACTGGGCCTAGGGTATTAACTGAGTAGTACACATTTAAAATGATGCCAAACTTGACATGAAATTACTTAACAAACTTAATATTCCCTGGCTATCCCCATCGCAGGTATTGCCAGCCTTAGCGTCACTACTGCGCCTTTTGTGCATGCATCCACAATGGTTGTCATGCAATATTGAAACGTGACTTTAGAGCCACCTGGTGGGTCTGGGGTGTATGTGCAACATGCCTCGGACTATGTAGAATGTCCTAGAGCAAAATCAGTTCCTATAGTTTGTATTTGATATATTGTTGGTTTTTCGATAAAGCCGTTTTGATATAGGCTAGATATTATTAATTGCATCATGGTTGTCCTCGTGTTGTTTTGCAAAAGATATAGACCCTTTTTTCTAGACTACCTATACTCACAAGCTTATGCGTACATTATCACACTAAATCAAAGTATTGTTTGCTAGTAGGCCTAAGCGTATACACGCACACGCACGCACGCACACATTGTAGTCACAAAATATCGTCGATTTAGACAGCCATAGGTTTGATGAGAATATCTACAAATGGATGTTAATAATGAACAAGAAAACGATGGAGATAGTCTACAGAATTTCATGTTGGCGTTCTTAATCAGATAATACAATTGCAAAATCAAGTAAAATAAACCAATGACGCTATAAAATAAGCTTTTTTGCCCATTTCCCCACGCATTTTTTATTTTCATTGCCTGTTTTATTTGAGTCTTTGGAGATCGATGTTAGTCAATTCCCATCTTCACACATTGTAATTAAATACATTCATGGCAATTTTCTCAGAGACACTTGGCACAGTTCACATGAATATATTAGCAGCAACCAACTACAGTCCGCGTCAATATGTATGCAGAATGGCAAGGTGACAGAAGAGAGGGGCGACGGTGAGACCCTGGTGTTGGGAAGGAGCCGGTCCGGGCACTGTGGCGGCCTGATTCACAACACCAGCTGTCCCACCGCACCGAGCCACCAGGTGGCAGCCAAGCGCAGCGTGGAGCCTCCGTGTACTGCTGGATGCTGCGCGCTCCACAGGGACGCAAAGGGAAGAAAGCGGTTCCATCTCGTTGCATTCTCTCTCCTTCTTCCCGTATTCTCGCTTTTAATTCCCAGTATGTCTTTGACAGCTGTGAAGACACAACAAGACGCAAATTAGCATGTGAGCGGCTAACCATTTTTTTTGGTGTGTGTGTGTGTGTGTGTGTGTGTGTGTGTGTGTGTGTGTGTGTGTGTGTGTGTGTGTGTGTGTGTGTGTGTGTGTGTGTGTGCGTGCGTGCGCGTGTGTGTTCAGAGTATTTCTTGTCACGCTTCTTAAACATAAACCCAAAATAGTTTAACCCCCCCATCATTAATATCTGACAGGCAGGTCAATGGCTTCTTCTCTCTCGCTCTATGCAGATTTTATAATCAGGGTGAAGCAGTGAGGTGCATATGAGCTGAGGCAAGGTTGAGGGATATAAGCCTTCTTTATTTATAAAATGAGTCCCGGATTAGCGTGAGATAAAATATTAAAGTGGAGAGCAAAAAGAAGTGTTAAAAGAAGGGTCACTCGTAATTTTGCTTCCATTAAACCACTTTAAAACTGTTCATTGGTTTGGTGACAGACCACACACACACACACACACACACACACACACACACACACACACACACACACACACACACACCATAACCACCATAACCACATCAGATGACAAAGACGAGCAGCAGAAGAAGAGGTTATGATTGAGACTCAAACGGAGGGCTGGTGTGTGTGTG
>OMKI01056323.1:2356-13752 GCA_900302315.1 Phycis blennoides
CCGGGCGGCCGGGGGGGGGGGGGGCGGGGGGGTGGGGCGCGGGGGGGGGGAGGGGGGGGGGGGGGGGGAGGACATTGAGCATTATATTTTGGTGGCTGGTTATTTCCTGAAACAGTGACACAGCCAGCGTTTCGTTTGTGTTGGCAAAAGGGTGCTCAACCTCAATGTGACAAACCTGAACAAATAAAGACAAGTCTACCTAGTGCAGCCGCTGAGCTGCGTGTCATTACACTATTAAATGACTTGTTTGCATTGTGATATCTTTGCAGGCGACGTAGCAGCTAGGTAACTGAGAGACTGACTGTAAATTATTAATCTGGAAACTTTGATCAAGAATACATATATATATGTATATATATATATATATATATATATAAAATATATGCTATAACAGGTCAACATGAGCTGGCAGTGTCAAAGCAAAGTGTTTCAATGGCTCCATTTGTTCTCTGGCTCCAATAGTAGGATTACCTCTGATGGATTTTCCCATCGAGGTATTCGTGGAGTAGGCACTGAAGAACTGTGGGGAGAGTAAACGGAGGTCAGAAAGGAAAGGAAAGGCGTGGAGGAAGTTATGTGAACGAGTGTGTGTGTGTGTGCGTGTGTGTGTGTGTGTGGGGGGGGGTCCACATATCCCTGACAGAAGCAAAAAGAAAAGTGTTGTGTAATGATAGACAGGCCCCTCGTGGGCCTTCTTTAACTACTCATGCTTTCCGGTTGAAACCAGTCGCAGATGTTTCCTAGATCATCAGCGCCTTTGCTGGGCCGCCATCGGGTCACCGTTGAGGGTTTGACCCCGGAAACAAAAAGCATGAAGCCGGTTCCTTGTGAAGTGGACTAAGCCGAGTGGACTAGTGTGGACTAAGCCGATATTTGCTGAGTGGACTGAGCCGATATTTACCGAATAATGGCGAGGCTAAAACATGACGAGTTAACTTTCCATCACAGTGCAGGGGTTTGTTGACTTGGGCCTGGCAGTCACTGAACACCGGGCCGGAAGGAAAGCGATGCCCCCGTTCATTCACTGAATAGATAATGCCGCTTCGAGGTGCTTTGGGACCACAATGGAAAGCATGTGGCGCCAAAGATTAGCTCCTATTGGTGGATTAGCCTTTTTTTTTTTCTTCACAAACACATAGCCCAACAACGATGCAAACTTTGGATGAATTTGCCTGCGGGCCTCACAAATTGACAGAATTTACATACAAAAGGTGAACAACTTAGTTTTAGTCTCCAATACACATCCAGGCACACAAACGTCGGCTGAGGGAACGCCAACATCATATTATTCTATCTAACTTTTCTTCAAACGGCTAAGACCAGGCATGGTCTTAGCCATGGGTGTCCACGCGTGTCTCCCTACCTTTATGCTCGGGTAGCCTGAGATGCCGTAGTCCCTGCAGACCTTACTGTTCTCCACGACAGCACAGTCTATGGCGGCCAGGTCAACGGCAGGCTTCCACTCTGGAGAGGAGGAGAACGGGAAGGAGATGAAGGAGGAGGCAGCCATCCAACCTCCTGCTGTGTTGTGTATCCTGCAGTGTGGACCGAACTGGGGGGAGTTTGTCTGTTCTGTGTGCCATCTGGACGGCCCGGGTGGGTCAGTGCTTATCTGACCATGAGAGTGGGGTCTTTGTGCAGACTTGGCAGGACAAGACAACAGCATCCTATGCATCTGATGTTTCGGGTTAATCGTTTGTGAAATCCAGTGGCTCTGCCAGACGTACATCGTGATCCTTTGTAGTCTTGTGTTCCCGGCCTAAAGTCCCCTTAGGTGTTGAGCAGAGTCCAATGAAACGTAGTATTTATGAGCGCTAATTGAATTCACTAAACTGGTGTGAGGCACTGACTAAACTGCGGAACAACCAAACAAGCCTAATCAATTATTAGGATGGGGAAACGGTCATTATTGAAGTTATGTCATGGTCCACTGCTGCTGGCAATATCAATGATGTCACACACACACACACACACACCTCATTCTGAGTCAGACAGTGGGCCAAATATAATAAATATAAATATATATATAATAAATATATTATATATATATAATATTAATAAAATACAATAACAAAAAATAATAATACATGAATATATGTTTGAAGTAGCATATGTGAAAATTATAGCATCACATATTTTTACTCTGAATTTTTACTCCATGATCACATCATATGCTCCAATAATCACATGGAACCCTAAGCCAATTACATGTCTAAAACTGTCCATTTGAGTTTAGACATTGCATCCGCAATATTCTCGCATTTGCAGACAATTGCAGGAAATAAATAAAGGAATATACACAGGAAACAGTGAAGATGACAGCATACATCATACATGCATAGTTGAAGAAAAGTTTAGCGCGTCCGTGCGTAAACCAATGCGAGGGCTGAACAAACCTTTCATGTCTCTTGCGAGACTTTTGTAAATGGGAGAAAAGAATACGCAGTGGCCACACCACGACGCGTAGAACTCCACCACTATCGCAGCCGTGGAGTTGATCAGCACCGACTTCACGTTTTGCGGGGTTAACGCCAATATCTGATCAGAGACGGTGTACAGTCCGGCTTCGGCAGTGGACGGGAAAAGGAGGTAAAAACACACCAACGCCGTGGTTACTGACACAACCTTCTGCGGTAACCGCATGTGACCCGCAAACCGAGACATGTTCGACTTGCCGCTGACAAGTCTGTCAGTACGCATCAAAAGTTACACTACTACATCAAATACTGATGAAAACTTTTTTTTTCCACTCCAGAGGTTTGTGTTCCAGCGCCCTCCCACCAGAGAGAAGGCGGGGACTCAAATCCTGCATAATTGTGCGATCATTTGCATTTGACTTCGCTTCCCATGACTATTGCAGTAGGCGGAGAGATAGTCCTGAATTGCAGCGTTATCCCGGTCTACGGCAACACAAATTCCGGTTTCTCACTTCCCATGAGCTGTGTACGCCATTTAACAGTAAGTCGGAAAAGATAAGAGTAAGAAAACGTCAAGAAGAAGAACAACGGATTATAAATATGGAGTTTTGACGAATCATTTGACAAAGCAATATCCGAAAGATGTAACGGAATGGAAAAAAAAATCCTTCGATCGAAAGTCCCGCCCTCTCTCACCGCTCAACCCGTTACTTGTGAAAGTCCCGCCCTCTCTCTCACTTGGAGCCCCCCATCCTAGGCGTGACTTGGTGAGAGTAGCCCCCCCCCCCCCCCCAAGATATGTCACCATATGTATGACATTGTGCTCAATAGAGAATAGAATGTAACGAAGAGAATGTCATTTATATAATATTTAGGAACAGATCCATTCAAAGTATTAAGGAATAGATAGAAACATAACAATAACGGATAACGAGTCATTGCCCGACAGCTGATGGGCGAGTCCACGTCCCATGTCATCACCTGATTGGTCTCAAGGCCCAAAAGACATTGTGACTCTATAAATAAGCCCAAAACAAATAGTGCTGTGCAAATTGTGTTTATCTCAGTGGACTTTGGATTAAAGACTACCCTCAATGTGATGCTCAGATCGTGTCCTTCATCTATTTACACTAGATTTACTACAACATGTTGCACACACATGCATAAAATAACAGAATGCTTTTAGAAATAATGAAAGCTTTATTTACAATTTCAAGGTTCATTTAGTTAACAAATATATACTATGTACATATTTGCAAAGGCGAAACAGTGTTGTATTTAACAATCGCTCAAGTTACAGTGAACTGTGAATCTGATCTAAGTCAGGAAAACCTTTGTATATTTACAACTGTAAAAGAATTGTACAACTCGTCGAGTGCGCGCATCGCACACTCGCATCACATAATTATAAATACTCATTAACATTTCAAAATCTACTAGAGTTAATCTGATTATCAAGCCATTTGTGCCCATTTTTACATTTTATTTCTGGGGGACAATTTACACTTTTTGTTTTTTAAATTTAAAGTGAAGTTGCTGGATGACAGACAGGATCAACGTTCATCTCACTTCTTAGGAACAAGTCCCCAATGAGTGCTATAAAAAGCTGCTCCACATCCAACAACTCATTAACCTATTTCACCTATTATAATCTTATTCACACGCTAAAAACCAGAAAGAAGGCTGAGATATTTGGTCTGCACATATACAACTGATGCATGTGACCAGGTTGACTGCATAGTTATGAATTAATAACTTCTTCTGTTCAACAATAAGCTCACAGACTGACAGTCTGACGGCGTTCTGCCATCGAGTGTCATCTCTGTTTCCTGTTTGCTTGTCACCGTCACCATTTTAGTTACGTACGCCTACAGACCGCACACATTGAGAAATACAGCACGGGTGATTGTAGCACAAAAACAATGATACATGTCTTCACATCACGTAGTACTACAAGTAATACAGGCAAAGAAACACTCCATACAGACAGACAGTACAACTTTCATACCCACAGGTTTAAGGTCACTTTTGCCAAGGTAAACAAAACAAAAGAACAAGAAACGCACACAAACACACACATCCGTGCACATGCTATGGAGCACTGCGTCATCCACATCACAGTATTTGTCTAGGATCATTGTAGTGAAGATAAGAACCGTCACACTAAAGCTACCGTGTTGACTGTACTGGGTGTTTGGGACAGCAGCTTCCAACCATGACAGTGTCGCCTTGGTGAGCCGGTCGACAAAAGGGCGTACGTGTGGAATGGAGGGTGGACTTGTTCCCAAAACGGTTTATCAATAACAGCTCAGCCCACACACACACACACACATACATTAAAAGGAGTATGCAAAGACACAGACATGCAGGGTCTCTGCGCAATGCAAACACTGAAGGGGGAAAGATTATATAAAAGGCAGCTGGAAACTACTCACTGGGCAAGTTGGATCCGTAAGGCAGAAAGAAGAAGCGAGGGTAATACATGAGTTCTTAAGGTCAAGACACATCGTACAATCGATAAGAGGCAGACATTCAAAGAAATTAGGTCCAAAGAGAGGGCTGAGACAGTGGAAAGGGTATCAAACAGTGACGATTCTTGAGTTTGAAGTCTAAACGTACGTAGAAACTAAAGAGGCACTTTATGAATGCTGTGACGAATCGAGCAACAGTACCACGCTACATTCTTATCAACTCTATTGCAACACATGGAATGTAATGGCTACTTGGTGTTGATATGGTTCACGAATTAGCAAGCATCCTTTCTGATGGTTCATGACAATAAAGTCCTCAATCAAAACAAAGTGTGTGTGTGTGTGTGTCCTCAAAAAGCTCAGGCAGTAGCATGTGTGTATCATTCTGCAATGCGATTTCAAGAGTACGGCCTGTGGGCCAACAAGTCAGCGACCACCCGGGCAGTTTAGACAATGGTTCAGAAGAAAAGGAAAAACAAATCACGAGTATTTAAATATTATATAGACAGATGTCATCTTTTTCCGGTTTCAACAATATTCATTCAAACCTTCTGTACAATTTATTGCCATTGTCCACATTCACATTTTTCTTTGTGCTTTAGATTTTTTTTTTTTTACCTAGCTTTAAATTACAAAATGTTAAAAATCTGTTTTCAACATTTTAACAGCATTATAACTTACACATGTTTATACTTTGCTCCAATCAAACATTTTCTGAATAAATATTACAATTCAGGAGGCATTAGGTGGGATCTAAAAAAAAAAACATTGGATCTCATCAGATATAGACTTTTCAATCTTCTGTTGCGTCACCACTGGTCTTTGTCTTCAGAAGACAAACACTCGGTGAGTTGCTACCGCGGGCCGCCGTAGTCGCAACGCGCTCCACCGCGGGAACGCTGAGCTAGCAGCACTTATGCACAACACATGCTAACGAGTGTCACGGTTCTCCCCTTGAGGGCCGCGCGGTCTCCCGACGGATGCGTTACGTTTTTTTTTTCGATATCAAAAAAGGAGCTGCTTGAGCAGAGAGGACCGGAGAGAACCAGGCGTGCGGAGGCTGGAGCGATCGAGAGGTGTTTAGTGTTGGGCTGAAGGGGAGCGGTACTTTGCCGAGAGGTAATAGTTGGAATAAGGAAGGCATCTGGAGGTTTCTGTTGGCACATCAGCCAACTGGAAGCCCGGGGACAGTTAAGTGGCGAGTTGGCTCGAGGCGGCCCGAGGGAGACGGGGAGTCCCCGTCCCCGGGTCCGAGCCAAGAGTCATGGGCACGACCGGCCTCAGGAGAGGGCGTCCCGCGCCGCCCTCTGGTCGTAGATCTGCGTGAGGACGTCTGCCGTGTCCTTCAGCAGCATGTCGAAGATGCTGTCCGCCAGCTGCATCTTCACAAACAGCTCGTCCTCGTCGTAGTTGACCCACTGGGCCTCCTCCTCGTGCAGCTCCTGGACCTAAGGGGCAGGTGGGGGGTCAGCACACAGGTGGTTAGTGGTGGAGGCTGAGAGGTTACAGGCTACGGGCCAAAGCCTTGAATCAATACAAACGTCAAGGGGACGAGTTTCTATATTGTTTTTAGTCTAAATAAAATCAGTGTTTTACCAGTATGTGGTCTACTCGGTCCCGTTTCTTCCTGCCAAACTTGAGCATCTTCTGCCAGTCGGTCTTCTGGCTCTGGTCCTTCCTCAGACCGTACAGCTTCAGCACTTTAGTGGCAATGAATTCCTGATGGACACGTACATGATTAGTTCACGTCTCCACAGACCAATGTGAATTTATCATAGTTTAATCTCATCGACATAGCACCGCCATATAAAACCATAAAGGAGCAGGTCAGCAAAGAAGAGATGTTTTCTTGCGCATGGGCGACAAATGAAGTCACAGCATACCTGGACCTTGGAGATGTTCCCTGGCATCTTGACCCGATGGGAGTACGAGGAGTTGACGCGTCGTGGTTTAAGCCATAGTGGCTGATTAGCACTGGGATCTTCTCCAAATATCTCTTGGAGAATCTCCCAGGTGAGGTCGTACACACCCTGAAGACAAACAAAGAGAACAAGGGCTGACATGAAGATGTGTTTGTGCTGTACTCTTTGTAAGTCGCTTTGGATAAAAGCGTCTGCCAAATGCCCTAAATGTAAATGTAAGTCGCTTTGGATAAAAGCGTCTGCCAAATGCCCTAAATGTAAATGTTTGGTTGAGGTGGTTATTCTGGTTCTAAACACCACTGGCTGAACGGTGGTCTTCACCTGTCTGTAGCTACGGATGCAGAGGGCCTCCTGGTCCTGCCCGTTGGCCTCTTTCCCCAGGTACTCCGGAGAGGGTCTGGGGATGGGCAGTCCGGCGAGGGTCAGCATGTCCTCCTTTCCAAGGCTACAGGTCTCCCAGATCTCTTTGGTGGCGGCATGGACCAGCCTCTCCACCTCGGTGGCCGAGTGGGGCACCACCATGGCAGGCTGCTCAGGGAGCTTAGGCAGCAGGGGAAGAGGAAGCTCTGGCCGGGGGGGTGTCTTGCCCTGTTGCTCCCCACCTGGTATCATGGACCTCCCACCACCCAGCCTGTTCTCCTCCTCCTCCTCCCCCCCTTCCTCTTC
This sequence comes from Phycis blennoides, assembly GCA_900302315.1. NCBI lineage: Eukaryota > Metazoa > Chordata > Actinopteri > Gadiformes > Phycidae > Phycis > Phycis blennoides. The sequence goes on from OMKI01056323.1 coordinate 9,833, forward strand.
CTCCTCCTCCTCCTCCTCCCGCTGTCTCTGCTGGTGGCGCTGCTGTTCCCGGCGGGACTTGAGTCCGAAGTCCTCTTCAAACCAGTCCTGGTCGTCTCCGAGGTCGTCCAGCAGCTCGCGGCTCAGCTCCAGCTCCGCCAGGCGCTTGGCGAGCTCCTCCTGGCCGCTGGCCCCCAGCACCGGACTCTCCTGCAGGCGCAGAGATGGAGGAGCACGGGCCACATATTCATCTCAATGTGTGAAACCAAGGGCAACACGTAAAAGGTAATGCAGTGACTCAACTTACGTTTGGTTTATTCGATTTGTTGGAAGAAAACAAGCAGATCGTTCACATTCCAAAATCCCCCCCAACGTAAGGGAATATGCACTTTGGATTTACGCATTCTGATAACAAGGGCTGAGCAGGTCAGATAAACAGACCACTCGTCAATATGAATGACACGTTTAGCCTGTAGAGCTTTCCATCAATTATTTACATGTCCACAGGTTAAGACTGAACTAGCCACAACTATTTACATTCAGCTATATAGCATTAGAATACTATTACTACAACATTCCAGTAGTTGAATCAGATAAACACAATCCCCAAGAAACACTCACCGGTCGGTTACACAGCTCTGGAGATGACAGCTCTTCTTTTTCCGTTTCCAGGAAGAAGGGAAGATCGTCTTTTTGTCCAAGCGAAGAGGCCCGCCCCTCCATCTCAAAGCGGTCGGGGAACACCTCTCCGTTCATCTGGTTTGACTCCACAATCTTCCGCTCCTTTGCCAGTTTGACCTGAGCCAACTGCACGACGGCATCTTTGACAAAGTTATTGAGCAGCGTGTCAGCAAAGGCACCGAGTGAATCTCTGTCCTTCGCTTTACCCTCATTGCTCTTCACGTCAAAAACATCGACGTGCTCGATCGGAGTGACTGGTGAATAGTTAGCGTCCAAATCTTTAGGTCCCGTGTGAGTTTTCTGGTTCCGCTGTGTCACTGAACCCATCTTGTCCATGTCAGAAATCAGGAGAGCGGTCGGCGCGTTGTCAAACTCTAGGTGGACATCCCCGCTCTTGCCGTTGGGCACGGTGTGGCTGGGCTCCAGGTGGTTCTGGGAGTTAAGGTGGGCCTTTTCATCCAGAGCATCACGGTTCTTGTGGTGTTCTGAAGGCTGATCGGTCTCATCAAGCGGCTCTTTGTGGTGGCTTTCCTTCGCCTGGCGTCTCGGCTCTTCGCTGGCGTGTCTGCTCCCGTCGGACAGGTCCTCGCAGAAGGAGTCCTCGTCCTCCGTGGTGTCGGCCAAGACGTCAAACTTCTCCGGCAGGCGGACGATCTTGTCGGACGGCGCAAAGATGCCATGGCGCTCCTCGCACACGAAGTACACCACCCCGTCGTAGGTGCCGTTGTTGCTGCCTTCCGACTTGTCGAGCTCCACGCCGGCCCAGAACCCGTTGGCAAACCTGGTCGGGCCTTTGAACCGCAGGGTCCCGGGCTGAACGTTGCTCACCAGCACCCGGTCCCCGATGCAGAAGGTCGGCATCTCGTCCACCACGGGAGACGAGCGCGTCTGAGATGGAGGCGAGGCCGGCGAATGGTTTAACTCGTTCCTGGCTTCACCATTGGACTCGCCGGTCTTGCTGTAGAGATCTAGCAGCTGTCCAGAGTGATTGCTATTGCTGTACGCAGAGTGTTCACTTAGCTCCTCTGTAATGTCCTCTTCGACCTCCTCCTCTTTGCTGTGGTTGAGAGCAGACCGGCTGTAGGAGTCCTGCCTGGAAACACCAGCAGAGGGAGGCGAGGCAGGCTGGGAGCTGGGCCGGGTATCTCTGGGTGAGGACTCCACAGACGACTCAAAGTCATCGCGGTAGCCGTCGGTTACCGTGTTTGAGTGATGCTGAGAGACAGCATCCTTTGTCGGAGCTTCTATCTGAGAAGAGAGGGAGGCGTTGTCACTGGAGGAGGAGCTGACATCTTGACGCAATGACAGTTTGGGCTCTCGTGGCAAAGAGGATTCTCTTTGCTTGAGGTCTCCATCGTCCTGTAGGCTCCCAGATGGAGAATATGTGTGGTCTTCGTTCTCAGAGGGAAGATGGTTAGAAATAGACAAGTCCTGGTGAGATATGGGTCTTTCTTCCTTCTCTAGTTTGAGGAGACATTCTGAATGACCATCTCCAGACTTGGAGCTCACATCCACTGCCAGGTCCTCCAATATGTCAGACCTGTGGTTAGACACAATGCTTTCATGCTCCAGTTCAGAGTTTTGCAGCTTAACCTCTCCACTCTGATACTGGTCCTCCTTGGAGATGGCCCTAGAAGGACCCTCTGGAGAACGCAGGGCATGGACCCCCGAGGAAGGCCGCTCTGGGCTCCCATACACTGGGGTGACTGTGGGTGTGTCCTCCTCAGAAAGCTCTTCAGGTAGAGAGGTGGATCTACTCCGGCCAGGAGGAGTTCGGTCACCTGCTTATACATTCATTAGGAATAAAAGATATCAAATCAATTGTTGTGCATGTGCATGAAAAACAAATGCGAAACGTCTCCAAAGAACTTAAAACCCACCATGGTCTAATGCAACATCGGAATGGCTTTTCTCAGAATCTGATACCGCCCTGGAGCTCTTGCTGGTTTCAGAACTAAGAGGGGTTTAAAGCACAGAATTTTCAAACAGCTCTTGTTGACATTATCTGATGAGTAAACGACAAGTCGGCTATATTACGGCAGTCATGTGATAACATACCTGTGTGGAGGCAGTGGCTTGGTCTTCCCGGTGGCTGAGGTAGGAGCTTTGATCGGAGACGATTTTGAGTCCGGCTCTTTGTTCAGTTCTGCCTTCGTCTTCTGGATGAAATCATCGTAGGACTGAAAGAAAGAAAAGGAAAATAGCTGTATTATGGCTCCATCACAGACCACTGTTTAATATCAATATGTGCACTTACACAGTGCAACGCTTCCCACCCCCCACACACACACACTTCAAAAAACATAAAATCAATGATGCATCCCGACCACACACTTACCTCCAGCTGCTTAAGTAGGCTGGCTTCCTGAGCCTTAAGACGCTCCTTGTGTCTCTTCCTCTGCTCCTTCTTCAACTGGTAGGCCATCGACTTGCGTTTCTTCACCTCCTCTTTCAGGGCCCTGATGCGGCTCTCTATGTCGCTCTGGTCTGACATGGGATCTGTAAACACGTTTCAAGATCGATCAGAATGCAAGCTCAGAGCTAACGACTCCGATTAGCAACAGCGATTATAATACAACTTAGTGCCGACTGAATTCCGCACATAATTCTTTGCTGATTAGCGTGCATATTATGTACAAAAAAACCCTGCATGAAGTCCATATCTAGGCATTTCTGTAGTGCATATCTGGGATATTTTCCTTTAAGTTGAACCATAAAATTCTAAACAACATACAGATCAACATCCGATAATGACCATTGATCGATACATGCCAATAAACAAATAAATACATACACAAACGGATCAACAGAAGCCATCTATACAGTTAGCTACAACGCTCAGCCTCCACGGATGTGAGATGTGGTCCTGAAGTAACCGGGCAACCGTCCTCCGCTTCCATTACTTTGCTAAGCAGGTTAGGTAGCAGGGAAGTGCTCGCATAATGCCTTCCTGGCAGCATCACATTATGCTTGACTATAGTCTGCCAGCACTATAGCTGCAGTACGCCTGCTCCCTCTCTCTCCCTCCCCCCGCATCCCGGTTCCTCGCCCCCCTCGGCGATGACGACCAGCCATTGCGTCGCATCCCGTTTTCAAAGCGGCGCGGGGTTTGGACTCACCTGCGTGCGTGGTGGCGCCGGCGGGGGGAGGGTCCGCGGACCGGACCTGCCCCGGCGCGTGGCCGGGGGGTCGGGGCGGAGCGCGGAGGAGCATCTTGGTCCTGCTGCCGCCGCTGCAGTCTGGCTGGGAGGCAGCAGTGC
>OMKI01056327.1:0-13290 GCA_900302315.1 Phycis blennoides
CCTCTCTCGCCTTCGTGCGTGCACTCAATCGCTCTGGCGCGCAGCGCTACTTTGGTAGCATGTAGCTTGGCCCAGTACATTCCTTAGGATCCAAACGGGGGTGAAGTTAGAAGCGACCAAGCACTTCCACGTTTTCCCTTTAAATACGTTACGTGAGTAGTTACACGACCCAAGTATGGTTACACAAAATGAAACATGCCAATTTTCTAAGCGGATAAAAAGGATAACTATAATGTATGGCGGAATAACACCTGGGAGCACTTCGACGTCGGCGCAGTAATATCATCACCTCTTCCCCTGTTACTTCCGTCAATTGAACCAATGTAAACTACTACTACAGGTAGTGCAGGCGACGGCGTGCAGGTCACGTTGGTTCTATTGACGGAAGTAAGAGGGGGAGGGGGAGAGGATCTTTTCGGAGTGATGATATAAAGTGCTCCCAGGTGTTATTCCGCCATACATTATAGTTATCTTTTTTATCCACTTAGAAAATTGGCATGTTTAATTTTGTGTAACCATACTTGGGTCGTGTAACTACTCACATAACCGTATTTAAATAGGGAAAACGTGGAAGTGCTTGGTCACTTCTAACTTCACCCCCGTTTGGATCCTAAGGAATGTACTGGGCCAAGCTACATGCTAGCAAAGTAGCGCTGCGAGCCAGAGTGATTGAGTGCACGCATGAAGGCGAGAGAGGTATGTATCAACTCATCTAAGATTAGGGAAGAACATAGTTCAGTATGGAAAAACTGTGGCGTTTTCCTTTAATGGTGGTCCACTTCCTTGGAGGCTACCATGTTGGACCGCCATCGTTCTACAGTAGCCCATAATGGACATGTTTTAAAAAACAATGAATTTTGACAACGAAGAGTTGAAGGAAAGAGTGGGGCGTATTATCCCCATGACCCATTTGTGATTCTTTTTTAGTACCGTCGTTAGTTAGTTAGTTAGTTACCGTCAGATGCGGACATCCCACACACCGTAGCATAGGGCAGGGCAATATGACCTAGAAATAATATCTCAATATTTAGAGGTTACATCGTGATACACATATTGATATTTTGAAATCTCCCCTTGGCTTAATGCTTGATTTAACCCTTTGATGCATACAATTTCACCAGGAGGATGATTCTAGCAGTCCCTGCAACGTATGTCAGCATTAAAACATTTATTTATCTTATATTCAGTTAGTTTAGTTAGTGGTTTCTATTGGAGCTTTAAAAGTTTAAGCAGTGTTAAAAGTGCAAAATGGTGGGAATCACAAACATTTTTTAAAACACTATTCATTCAAACCAGGCAATTGCCACATAGGCTTTTAACAGCTGTAAATACATAATGGCCAGATGTAGGCCTGCTGACTACTGTAGCCTACTTCTGTAGAGGTCACGTGTTGGGAGTTTAATGTGGGGGGGGGGGCTCTCATCAGCACGTTGACTGATGATAAACGTGCTAATGTGTCTTATATGATCGTCACCATTGTAATCTATGCCATTTTATCACGGTTACTGACCGTTAAAGAGGCCGTTATTTAGCGTAAACTGGTAAAATCCTATGTTTTTGCCAGACTTCAGTTTGTGGATGTTCCACTCTGCTTCGAACGCACGTAGAGTTGTTTTTCCGTGGAAGGGCCTTTTGGTAAACTCTTCGACCCCACAATCGAGGGACGCAGACTGGGGCTAAACTTCTGGGACACTTAATGCCACAGTGTGTGTGGGTGTGAATGTATGGAGCTGGCTCTGGATAGTTTGACCTGATTAGAATGATCCGTCCCAGAGGGTTTAGGCTTCCTTGTCACCTATAGTATGATGCTACGGTGTGTGTGGATGTGTGGAGCGCCGTCTCAGCAGAGGTTTCTTTGGATGAGGGTTAAGCTTCTCGGACTGGAGAAAACACAACATTCAATATCTGCAGTAGCAACATTAAAATAGGAGCAGTCAGGACTGCCCATTCACAGCCCGACCTGCCACCCCCCTTTAGACGCTTCACAGGGCCACGACACAGACACACACACAGACACACACGCACACACAAACACACACACAGAAATACATAGACACACACACACGCACACATACTCACACAGACATAGACACACACCCCCACAGATGCACACACACACATCCATGCACAGACACATACGCACACACACACATACACACAGAAACGCAAACACCAACATATTTACCCACACAGACAACACCGACAATGGTTTAATAGGTGCTGCTGTTTATGTGTAATTCTGCACCCTCTATAGGCGAAGTGGTGCATTACGCAAATATTAGATACTTTAAGTGACGCTTTGATGACATGGAATGAGACATCAACACCCAATTTGATACACAAATTAAAGAGTGTGTCCTCTATGTGCCAGTCAAGTTTCAAGTTGCTGGCTCCTGACATCAAAGTGTGAATGATGACACTGTGACGTCATAGAATGAGATATGAACACCACATTTGTACACATGCTCATAGAGGTCTCGTCTATGTGCATGGCAGAAGCGGATTTATAGCGTTTTTAGAATGTTTGCAAATTTGCATATTTGTAATTTGCCATAAATCTCTTGGCAATTTTAGATTTGAGATGTCCATGGATCATGTACATCCAAACCCTGTGTCATTTGGACCAGTGTTTGTGTAGAAGGCATTTTCTTTGTGTTTTGTCGAAATTTTCACTGTACAGAGAAATCTGTCCAGACGGACATTATGTATCCAAGAGGATAAAATGCTCTTGGTCTGTATACAGAGTTTCTGAAATTTTGACTTTGACCGTACCTTATACACCAAATCGTTGCTGCATTTGTTGCTGCAAAATAACATTAAAATAAACATTCATGTTGTTGCAATGAGTTTGAGACATTTTCTATTCAGCTTGACTTATTAGCATGGGTATTTGACTTCATGAATGCAACTGATTCAAAATGGCTCAACATTTTAAACTACTTATCAATCAACAGTACCTTTTAAATACTTAATATATCATGTTTATACACACATCTGTGTGCATTAATATTACTAAAATAAGTTTGAATCTCAGTGCTTGACTTTGATATTGGTTGAAGTTGAATTGAAGTGAATGGCATCCAGACTGTAGAATCAGGTACAGCTGCACAAGGAAGAAGGGGGACGGCACCACATGTGTAGGCTAGGAGAGACAGTTGTACATATTGTTAGAATGTCTTTCGCAATGGAGGACAAAAGTGTTGCCATTAACATTCATTTACATTTGTATGGCTTGATAGTGTTGTCGGTCCTCCACCTGACCTGATGAGCCTCTCTGATGAAGCACTCTTCTCTGAGCCATCATGCTAGGTTCCACCATCATAGAAATGTTCCTTTAGAATGATAATTAATTATGAAAACAGAAACAGTTGATTAAAAATATGAAGTTGGATAAATGCAGGATAACTTCCGTGATCAACATTTTTTGGACCCTGGAATATTTAGAAATAGCAATTTCATAGCATACGTCATGCATGAGGTATTTTAAGTGCAACCAACCATCACATATGCAATCAAATGTTAAGTTGTGCAGTAGTAGAAATAATATGCTCTCAACAGTCTAATAACAGGAACACTTTAAAAAGCTTACATAACATTTTTGGATTGTGGCTCTCTCAGGTAAGGAAATTTGGCAACTATGCCTCAAGCATTCATCTCTCTTCTTGGTCTGTGCAGATTCAACCCACAGATTTAACCCACTGTGAGAGAACAAGCAAACATTTCAAGAAGATAAGCAAATATTAATAATAAATAAAAAAAAAAAAATAAATGTGTGCAATCCCCAAAGGAAGCTGTCACAACAAACATTTTACACGTCAACTCACACATTCAGCATCTTCATCCATCTTTAGAAGTGTTGTAATCCTCATCCAGGAGGACTGTATCATCAGATCTGCAGGCTGAAAGCTCCAGGGCTGAATTGGACATCTAGCAGTGGACTGGCAGATGGAGTTATCCCCTGGGAACCACCCTACAAAGTGGTTCCAATCTGATATCAATACACCAGCATTGGTTTGCTGTACTACATCATTCAAGACATCTGCACCCACCTCAATTCCCGTCCCATCATGAACTCTAATGCCATCGCTGATGGGATGGAGAACCTGATGAAAGCTTAGAGTAAATATCCAAACAGGGAGTCATTCCATATGAAGCCCAAAATTAAAAAAAAAAAGGGTAGACCCCTGAAATGCCCTCAGTGATGGCGTTTGACCATGCCACTAATCTGGTCACACTGTCTGGCCGAGCAACTTTCATTATTGAGATTTAAAAGCAGTGGCCCTTAGATAGCACACCAGTTAGGGAAGAAATAAATTAAACTAAGCCATCAAACAGAACAAATTGATTGCTGTGACCACTGTAAATACCCCCAAATGTAGCTTGCCTTAAAGTGAGCAATACTCATTTAAAGACAACAGGGGTGTCTGTTGTGAGTGTATGCTCTAACAGACACCCCTGTGCCTGTTAGTATACTCTTGACGGCACAACAAGGGACCCAGGCGGCGAGGCGTGTGTGTGTGGATGTGTCTGTCTCTCGGTTAAGTATCTTGAAAACTAGCAGCAGTTTAATTTAATGTCCTCGTCCGATGGAGATGTATGCTTCTCAGTATATAATGCCACGGTGTCATATAAAACATGTTTCATATAAAACAACAACGGTACTAAAAAGTATCACAAAGTTGCCATGGCTCATAACATGCTCCCCTCCTTCCTAGAAGTCTCAGCTCAAAACACATTTTTTATAAACTCATATAGTGTTTGAATTCCAGCTGAAACAGCAGGTTCACTTGCTCTTTAAGGCTATAAGTAGCACTGTCTTATCCAGACTGCCAGGCTGCCCATGGTAACTGACGTTGAACAATGCCTAGCCAGCTGTTTAGACCTGCTCTTTGGTGAGCCTGCAGGCTCTAGCCCTGTAACAGCTAGCTGTGTACATGTCCCAGGCTGCCCAATATAAGAGCTATGATTTTACACCTATTGCCTTAGCTGCTGATGCATTGTAGACATGACATGGTCCAAGTACAGCTCCTACGGGCAGCCTACCTTGATAACAATCACCTCAGAGGTCAATGGTGATAACAATCACCATTGACCTCTGTCTAGCGGAACAACTCCACATGTGTTTGGGATGTTTAAGAACACATACTGAGTGCTGTTAAAGCACCTCACCATTACATGGCAGTGTTTGTAAATGGTGTTTGTTTAGTTGGAGAGAAGTGATACATATATACATATATATATACATATATATATATGTGTGTGTGTGTGTGTGTGTGTGTGTGTGTGTGTGTGTGTGTGTGTGTGTATATATATGGGGGGGGGGCTTGTCAGATTTAGATTTATTCCAGTGACGGCCACTGCTGTGTCTTTAATACACGGCTGCATATTTGGTGGGTTTGACCATTTTAAGAACTCATCAGTCTGTGATAACATGTTGTTCTCTGGAAGATCTGGACATTGTCTGAATAACCCTAAACTAGATTTGGAGATCTGAGATGGAGCGCATCTACAGAGCCATGTGTCAGCCAGTCTTTATTTCCACTCCCACTGGTATTGGCCTTGTAATCTGGAGGTATTGGCCCAGATGACATGGAGAGTCATTATACACATCAGATATAACATATATTTGGGTAGTGCAGGGCCTCGTAAGATAGTTATAGTCATATAGTCATAAGTGCCTCATCAGAGCCAAAGCCTTTTTATGTGGACGGTTGGTTATAGCTAGGATTGTTTCTCCCTTGGTGAATTGACTTGAGTCTAGGAAATAATCAGGAGCATACTGCATTAACAACCACACTTACCATGGATGAAACACACAGTTGTCTTGCTCAAGGGCACCGCAACACTGCAGGCGGGGACAGGGTTCTCACCAGACAATCTGTTGAAGTCACTCTATCAAATCATTCACCATTCATTCAGTTTTAATTCTCAGGCTTTTATGATTTTGTATTTTCCTCATCTTAAACATAATTTCAAAGAATATGAAGTCAACTAGAAAATGTGCTCAGTAGAGCACAGACCTCCTCCAAGAAATCAGCCTGATAGAAGTGGGCCTGGCTTGGAGGGAGCTAATAGGCTGCAGAGTCTGATGACCCAACACGGCCCCCTTTAGAGACTTTGAAGAAAACAGGAAACAGGGCTGGCAGATGTCACCCAACCATAATCATGAACCTTGACAAAACCTTGCATCGCCTTGTTTGGCTGATAGGCATGCAAATGAACCACTTCTTACTTGGCCCATAACCAACCTCTGAGCCAAATGGTGCAAATCTGTTCTCAACTTCTGACAGGCATTGGACAAAGGACCTCCTTGGCTGAGGTAAAAATATGATATCGTCGACTTTTGCAGTGTCTCACGCCAGTATAGCTGGATATGTGTGTGTGTATATATATATATAAGTGTGTGTGTATATATCAGTGTCTGTTAGCTGGTCACCTCTAATCTAAGATCAGAGAAACCAGGTGGAAGGGATTATGCATTTGCTCTGGCCAAATGCAACACACACATACACACACACACACACACACACACACACACACACACACACACACACACAATTTTTTGTCTCTTTCCTTTGTCCATTCTATGCCCCTACCATTCTTTCCCTCTTTAAAAAAATGTCTTCTCTCTCCTTTAAAACCAGTGGCAATGGTGTGTGCATTTGTATGTTTTTGAAAAAAAAGAAAGAGAGTGTGAGCACCTGGGAGAGAAAAGAAAATGAGTGAGAGAGACACATGAGGCCAGTGGGAAGATGACAACTGAAAATAATGACTCCAACGTTGCTCCCCATCTAAATGTAAGTTTAAGTGCCAGTGAACCCCAAATTACCCAAACATCGCTCATTAAAACGCTAATACCCAACAACTTGTATTAGCTAAAATAAGTGCTACAGGGCTGCCCTGAGCCGTAACCATGAACACCAGCTCCCTTCATCCTGAAACGCCCATACATCTCATAGTGTTCCAATGGAGCTGAAACAACACTTACACTTTAAACAATGAAACAATATACACTGTGAACACATAGACAGACCACTGCATTTAGAGACCAAGGGGAACAACATCAGCACTTGTTGTTAGAAGACATTGCACAAATCTAACACATTTAACATTGCGGAAAAACCTTAAAAAAAATGGAACCCAGGAGTGAGTGTGAAGCTTGAAGTCCTCCTTTTGGAAATTGATGAAATCGAACACAATCATTTATTGCAGTGACAGTATTGACAGTAGAACACTTGTTAAGGTAAAGGAGAGGGACAAAATAAGAAATGTTGTCAATGCACTACACCACTACTACTGCAATGCAATACACTGAAGCCGCTTTGTGTCCGAAAGCATATCTCTAAGTTTGAGGTGTTGATATTAGTACTACACACCCAAAATATGAATCATGTCATGTATTAAAGATGATAGTTGTTCTGCTAAAGCAATTTGGGCAAGCACATAGTAAACAGCATCCCAAAGAACTGTGGTTTAGTTTAGTGCATTTAGTTGGCATCTGTAGATTAAGCCACACACAGACACACAAACACACCCACACCTATAAACGCCACTTGTATGCCCACACATGATCTACAGCTGTGTATCATGGGAATATCTGTCAACCAGCCAAGAGCTGTATTGCCATAATCTTGAATAAGGAAGGATTCATTGAACATAACCCATGTCTGCATTCTGATCAATCTCAGTTCTTCTAGATCCTAGAACTCAACAAACGTTGTCCTATGCTTATTAATACTATTTTTAGAACATTATACATTAAACATTATACTTAGTCAAAGCCAGGATTAGGAACTGTTTGGCCAAACAATTTGATTCTTTAGCTTTGGCCAACCGTAGGATACTTGACTCTTACAACAAGTCTAAACCACTCATAGATTTTACGCTACCAGAAAATTCTAAATACAAGGATTCTGATGAATACCAGAAGTTCTCTTAAATAAAATGGTGTCATTCTCTAGCATCATCTATTGCAGTTGTGCAACTATGGTATGTTAAATGCTGACCTTTTTTATATAGTGTCAGGGCTGAAGAAGGTCAAGTGAGCTTTGGTAAAGTTAAGGTTACGTTTATGTGGTCGTTAAGGTTAGGTTTTGACCAGAGATGAAAGGGTTAATGTTTTTTTTTTTTTACCTAGAGACTAGACTTTATGTAGCCTAATTTGGAGTCATTGTCCATGGGACTTCTACACTCTTTTAAATGAGAACATTTGGTGCAGTTGGCTGTCTCAAAACAATCGGCTACATTTGGGAAACTGCCCATTATTGTTGAAAGACTGCAAAACTGTATTGCTTCAATATTGCCCAGTGATCAGTAAAGTGTTTGTGTGTGAGTGCATTTGGGAGTAATGCAGACAACAATGTTTGAAATTGGTCCAGTATTGAGCGAGAATGCTGCAGCATTCTCCTTGAGTGAGACTTGGTTGGACACAATTACAAACCGAGTGAAAGGTAATTATTTTATCTCTGAAGGGATCCTTTCTGTTAGAATTTAGTTTGAGCCTGAGCCTGTTTGATCAGGGACAAAAGCAAATACTTTTAGTGGACCTACATTGACAGGGCGCTATTGCCTCAAAGTTAACCTATTTCCAAAATAGTTGTCTGCATTAGTTCCTGAGACTCAAAATGATCAGAAAATAGGGTCCTCTAGGGATTTTCCTCTAATGTTTGACTCGATAATATGATGCCACAACACACATAGCACAACACACATGTAATACAACTAGTGTGTCGTCAAAGATCATATTAACTATTTTTGTTTGATATTACTTTGTATTATAATACAACTTAAATGTAATTACTTTTTGTATTATATTACTAACAATTTTGTTTTAAGCCTTTTCTGGTGATGATGTGTACGTTCATGAGTCATTGGTTGACTCGATGCACTGTTGTTTTCAGATGTCCTCTTTGAAAACCTGACCAAAGATAACAATAAATGTTTCATTGCACTCTGGGCAATGTCAACATGACATTGTTAGTTGTAAGAAAATCATGAGGAGAGCATATGTAAACCCATTCTCGAAATGAGAACTTGAAGATTCCCTTTCACACATGCAGTCTTACCCTACAAAGTTCCGGAAGATTTCCTGGATGGGGTCGTGAGTGAATGGGAACAGGGATAGATATTCCGAGAAATCTGCACCTGTTAGCCTTGTAACATTTCTGGATCATTACCTATACGATTGTGTTTGAATGAGTGCAGTCACATTGCCTGTAGAGGCGCACTATGTGAAAGCGTCTTATGCCAGACGACATTATCCTTTCATGTTGTTTGACGTAAGACAATCACAAGATCACAATAATCACAAGACTCAGCTGAGGACGTATTTGAATCTGCGACTGTTGATCTTAATGAGCCAATGCTTTTGGGTGATCCGATAACAATATCAGTACAGCTTCTTTTGTTTGCAAACAAGCTCCTTTTTTCAATCATTTCTGGAAACTGGACAGGTTCCGAAATAAGGGAGCTCATCGCAAATGTTATGGCGGCTGGCATCCATGTGTTGCTTTACTGCCATCTGCTGGACCGTCCCTTTGCCCATTCTGGTGTTGCCATGTGTGAACGGGCACAAGACGGAAGTGTTCCGGAATATAGCTGCATGTGTGAATGTGTAAATCACTAGTGGTGCTTGCAGTGTTATCCAAGTGATTTGCTGGGAACTATGTGCGGAAGGGGCTTGAGAAACATTAGGGAGCACACACTAATGTAATGACATCATCTGTAATCTGTATTTGATCAGAATCAGTGGCAGGCAGCTTTAGATTGTTAGAAATGCATTTCAATAGTTATTACTACTTTAATTCCTCTTTGTCTTACATAGCTATCCCATTGTGGTTTTGATGTGTCTCTCTAAATTTGAATAAACGTATGAACGTATTACCGTAATCATTCAAATTGCCAACATGTATATGGAATTGGATGCCTGCTGGGTATTTGTTTATTGTTGTCATATTTGGTGAGGATTTCATCACCAAGATTATGAGTTCACCACAAAATCTCAAAGTACATTTTGTACATGCTGGCCTACACACCTAAATTTTTATTGTTGCACACCTTTTATTTGTAGGCTTCGGCTCCTATTCAAACGTAGCTTCACTTGTCCTACATGACAGCCTTTTATACATTGAAATTACTATTGCATGAAAACATAGGGGCCTTCGGGAAAGGAAAGGCCACAATGGAATAGACACAAGAAAAGGAAGATCTTCTCTTTATAAACTCATGGGTATGGGTGATTGGGGAACCATGGCTAATGCTACTCCACTAACCCTAGTGCACCCTTAGTGCTGTTGAAAATGCAAAATTTACGATATTAATTTCTGAGTAAAAAAAAAGTGAATTCTAATAATTCTAATCCTAAATAATTTATTTAGAAGAATATTTGATGATGCCATTATTAGAGAAACATATAATTTTGTTATATGCCTTTTGCTCCTGGACTATGCCAGTCATCACTCTTTAGTAGGAGCACCCATAGGCTCCTGTATATTCAGGATGCATGTGAGAATAACAGAAAACTATCAACTACCATCAAAACCCTTCACCCCACGTTCCAACCTTCTTCTTCTTCTTCTGCAAACTCCTGCACCTCCATGAACAGTTGGACACATGCTAGGTTGGATTCATTCCCACCTTGTTTCACCTTGTTGAATTAAGTTAATTTTAATGTTTAACATCAATATTTAAATGGTTGAAGTGGTTGCGGAATATTTCTATCAGGGGCGATTTTAAGATTTTATCCTAACGGAGGCTTAGAACCCAAATAAGATTAACATTTTGTTTCATTGGCAATTTGTTTTAATGTAGGCTACTCTGCTCGCCAGGGGAAATGGGAATATCCAGGATGTTGATGATTAGATTGGGTAATCTCTGATACATCCATGAATTATATTATAAAATCATTTCTGTGTCCTGACTCCTTCGGGACACTACTTTCATTCAAACTGTCGGCCCCCTAACAGTTTGGATGAAGTTTCAATAAAAGGGGTCCATTTAATGTTGGCTAAAGGCTAAGACTTGTAAATGGCTAAAATGACAAAGAGTGTGTTCAGACCCACTAAATAGTCTAAAATTAAGTCTTCAACAGGCTTCAACATAGAAGTTTTTACAGCATTTCCAAATTGACACATCTCCAAATTGACACATCTGAGTGTAGCAAACAACCACGATCATCACAATGTACAATGACACATTTTATACTATCAGGCATGCTTAATATCTGCAGCAAAGACATCATCATTTCCATCTTTTTTAATATGACGGCCTGTGAACCAGCCTGAACTTTGAAGAACAGAAACACTACTTGGCTCTTCCATCCATAAAACCATTGCAGCATAGCAGAGCGGAGATAGGGCTGGGTATTGCCATGAATGTGTCAATACGTTGTAATCTCATCGTTGACTGGTTGAATAATTAGTCGCTGGGCATTTGGCCGACTATGGTTTTCGTAAGTTGATCAGTTGCATTTTTCGTTATGATAAGCGCACCCCGCCATTGTTATTACAGTCTCCCCAGGTGTCATTGTTATTACAGTCTCCCCAGGTGTCATTGTTATTACAGTCTCCCCAGGTGTCATTGTTATTACAGTCTCCCCAGGTGTCATTGTTATTACAGTCTCCCCAGGTGTCATTGTTATTACAGTCTCCCCAGATGTCATTATTACAGTCTGCCCAGGTGTCATTGTTATTACAGTCTCCCCAGGTGTCATTGTTATTACAGTCTCCCCAGGTGCCATTGTTATTACAGTCTCCCCAGGTGTCATTGTTATTACAGTCTCCCCAGGTGTCATTGTTATTACAGTCTCCCCAGGTGTCATTGTTATTACAATCTCCCCAGGTGTCATTAGTTTGAAGGTCTGACTGGCAGCGTTCTACACAGGGAACTAAAGACTTGGTTCCCTGGCAGCAGCACTCTTCTCTCTAGAGCCATCGCTTGGTCAATAGAATTTTATTGCCCTGAAATAAAACAGCAGCCTAACAAAAATATATCTAAAATAATAAATCAAACCAGATACGTCTCACTTTTAAAACATTTCAACGTATCCCGCTAGCTCTACAACAGTAAAAAGCAGGTTGAAACAAGGGAACATTTGGGTGTAATGCACATAGACTGTATAAAATACATATTAAATCTTACATTCAATCTTACAGATATACATGCAAATTGGTGGATTGGTGCAGATAAGTATGTATATGGTTACATTTTAACACCACACTTGTTGAGCTTATGACATTTCTTAAATATGAATATAGACTAAGATTTGGGATTGATAGCTTTCATTCAGCTCAAAGTTCTTAGTTTGAGACAGCCCTATATAGTGTATGTATTTCCAGTATATGTTTTCATGTTTTCTAAAAGCTCTTAATTTATGCTTAAATAATATATGGGCTGAATGTGAGGACTTTAGAACTTTAACGACGGTCTTTAGTGTGTTTTTATTTTGTAAAAAAAATGAATATGAGGCCTGATATGAGGATTGATTTTGATGTGAAGTAAAATATCGTCTGTTGTTTAGTTTTCTATCTGCTCGTGTTTGGCAATAAAAGACTCTGCCAGGAGATTACAGTGCTTGTCAAGCTATTTTTGGTCCATCATCAGATATTCTTTCCATTTTTTGTTCTCTAAAACTATTCAGGAAATTGAGTTTGTTTATGCATTGCAATTTGATCCAAACATTGGTATTAGTGTTATCGGTATTAGTGTTATCTGTCTCCAAGTCACCAAGGTTTCACAAAGCACATCTCCAAGTAGGTGGTCCTAGAATTAATGGAAAGGCTTTTTTTATATATATATGCGTGTGTGTGTGTGAGTGTGTGTGTGTGTGTTGTGTGTGTGTGTTGGTCTGTATGTGCAAAAGTTAAATTTAATGGATTTCAAGGACAGCCAACCAGCCTCAACATGTGGACACTTTGTAATTCCATTTGGGAAAATGCATTCATCTGTTTGCAAGTGTCCATGTGCTTAACTGAAATCGGTGTGTGTGTGTGTGTGTGTGTGTGTGTGTGTGTGTGTGTGTGTGTGTGTGTGTGTGTGTGTGTGTGTGTGTGTGTGTGTGTCTGTATGTGTGCAGAAGAGTTAAATATTTAATGGAGTTGTATGTTTGCTTAAATGTCTGCCTGGCTATCCTTGACCAATGAAGCACACACACACACACACACACACACACACACACACACAAACAAGTGCTACGGGCCTGTACCTCCCTACACTAAATGGATGACCTCACTGGTGTGCATTCCAGGTGAGCAGTGCAAAACAGATGAGACATTAACGTGTTGTAGGAAGTAA
>OMKI01056329.1:0-10000 GCA_900302315.1 Phycis blennoides
GTGTGCGTCTGCGTGCGCGTCTGCGTGCGCGTCTGCGTGCGTGTGTGTGCGTGTGTGTGTGTGCGTGTGTGTGCAGTCCAGCTGGTGTAGAGGAGGTGGAGGAGGTGGTGGTGGTGGTGGTGGTGGTGGTGGTGGTGGTGGGCGGGTGGTTCTCTGGCCCAGAGAGCCCAGACAGTGCAGCCCTTTGTGTCCTGTTTGGGCTCCTGGTAGCAGGGTGTGTGTGGTGGTGGTGGGGTGTGGTGGGCAGTGCATGGGTTCTTGCTCCATGAACTATTGCCACCTCAAACTGTCTGGGGCAAGATGGCCATCTAAGAGGTATGTGTGTTAGAGAGCCCAATGGAGTGGCCCTGTGGGGCCACGCACCTCGACCGAAACCCAGGACTGGCTTCGTTCACAGTTTAGAACAGTTGAACAATGAATGATTCTCTTATGCCACTCATTTCTATTACCGTAGCAATTAAACTGCTGTTTTGGGAATTTGTAATAAAGTGCGCTTACTCAACCGAAACCAAACTAATTGTTCAACTCGATCAGGTAAAATACAGACCTCTACCGCCACCTTATGGTGTGTTTGAATATTGTTTTATGTGTTTGGATTTGGGATAATGCTTACTATGGCGGTGGAACCAGAGACCACCCTCAATAAAGGCGCCAGGATGACAGGTTGTAATTGAAACAGAGTTTTATATAATAATAAATATATATATATATTAAACACACAAAATGCTCAGAGGATGAGGATTACACTGTGCATGTCATATTCAAACACACCATAAGGTGGCAGTAATTGTCTTGTGAACGGCTTCTTGAGAATTCCAACGTTAACGACGGCGACGCCAAGACGGCTATACCTCCGGCGGGGGTGGGGAGGAGTTTCTCTGGAAGTCGAGGAAACACTTGTCCCGGTGGGTGCATCTGTCGTTGTACCAGTCCGGGGAACCGCTGTCCCGGTGCGTGCATCGGTCGTTGTACCAGTCCGGAGAACAGCCGTCCTGGCCGTATTCCACCTCAGGCCGGGACACGGTGGTCCGCCTCTCCACGATGCTCACCACTCTCTGGAACGTCACCTGGGAGGACCGCAGCCGTCACGTTACACAACAGAACCTTTTAGGACGGGGAATCCAACCCGTCACCAGGACAGTCAGCATGACATACTCTACCATTTGAGCAGGCAGAACACAGAATCAGAAATGTTTATTTGCCAAGTAGGTATGCACATACAAGGAATTTGATGGTTGGTGCATGACAAAAAACAGTGCAAAATAGAATAGGAAACTAAAAATATATAAGAACATGGACGCTGTGTGACTTTTTCGCAATAGACAACAGCAACATTTAGGGCATACATTTTAGACAGACAGACAGAAATACTTTAATAATCCCAGAGGGAAATTGCTTAAAGCAGGCGCTTTTGTCCAAAGCGACTTACAATCAGTACATTTGTGGGGCTCAGTATCTTCCCCAAGGACACTTCGACATGTGGACTGTTGGAGGAGGGAATCGAACCGCCAACCCGCCGGTTAGTGCACGACCCGCTCTACCCACTGAGCTACTGCCGCCCCCAATAACCAAATAGTACTGTTCTCCCCCTGAACTCCAGCAGGGGGAGAAGGATTGCGACGTGACAGAGGAGTGCCACAAACAGTTTGTGATGTTCAGATCACAGAAAGCGTAGAAAGAATTGGGTAAAGGGAGGGTTGGGGTGGTGAGGACAATAGGGACTGAACAGCCACGATACCCACCTCCTTGGGTGAGACACAATAACAAACAGACCGGATCAAGTGAAAGGTAAAGACACAAAAGGATTAATCGGCGGGAATGCTTTCATAACGTTGTCAGACACTTGGAACAACAATCCGAGGCCATCAGTGGCTAAATTAAATCACTGAGCGTGTTTCACAGCACAAATACCTGTAGGGCTCTCACTCAATACTGTGCTGGTTTCAAAAATTGTTGTTCAGATAGATAGATAGATACTTTATTAATCCCCATAGGGACATTTTTGGCATCCAGTAGCATTAACATATATACACTCACATATATCACACACGTAGAAGGAGCATAGAACAGCTACATAAAATAAAATTAAAATTAAAATTAAGGAGTAAGGAGTACGGTGCATGTGCGGTGTTGAGAGAATTAAAACAAAAGTAAACGGTAAACAGTAAACAGTGCAATGACAGTATTGTCTGTTGTTAATATGATTAAATATGAATATAACATATATATTATATTCAGTACATGTATAATACATGTTAGTACATGTTATAATACATGTTAGTACATGTTATAATATAAGTACATGTTCACCTTCATCGCTCAGACCCAAGATGGTGAGAATATAGGGAACAGGTTTAACATTCCTGTTGGTTTTTTTTTCATTTTAGTTTTTTATTATTTAAGTTATGCTTTAAAAGTTGATTCACGAGAGTGCACACAGTGCACACTCCTGGCTTTGGACGAAACTTGGCCATCTCACAGATTCCATTAAAAATGGATTGGTGGTTCAACAATCTTCAATCAGAATGTGTAACAAACCTTCAGGCATAACAACAAGGCAACTATTTAACAGTAGTGGTTTTGATAAGCAACGTTGACGTACCTCTCTTGAATCCTTCTGCATGAAGCAGTCCTCAAAGGAACCTCTGATAGATTTTTGACCACGACGATATGCCACTGAAAAACGAAAAGTTCAACAAAGATTCAGACGAGCCCAAAACATACTGACAGCGGCTAAATTTGTGTTCTTGTCAGTTTGATAAGATCTGCAAATAGTGACATGGACAGCAGCACAGATAAGTACTTCTTTCCCTGTGGGTTGTAGAGAAATACCAGAGCAGAAGGGTCAAAACCTACTCAACAAAATACAAAGAGAACACAAATGGATCGTATTCAAATGAGGGCTCCATCCATTCAAATGTGTACATGCACCCTTGAAACATTATACGACTCAGAAACTTGACCTGGTCAAGACATCTCACATGTTAGGCCAACGACTGTGAAACGATGAGACAATAGCTCACAGTGCTCCAGAAATACAACAATGGATTGTCTTACCGATCAGGTCACACGCCTAGGTCAGAAGCATAGTCTAGAAATTAATTTTATGATTTGTTTGCAACACTCCTTGCTAGAAACATGGACATAAACACTTGGAAATAAATATAAACTCACTAGTCCCAGTTGCATGGATCCATACGAGTGCCTGATTTTCTTCGCTGGTAAATATTCGTCCCTAATTGTGTGGTGCTGCCCCCATCTGGCGGCCACCGGGTCAACACGCAAAGCACCAATATGCACTGGAGAGCAATAACTGAAAATGTGAGCGCAATGTGAGCGTTTTTTTTAATCTGCCTGCAACATTTAGGAATAGCTGCAGTTTTATATATATATATATATATATATATATATATATATGGAGTGTCATCAAGATAAACAGATTTATATTCGAAATGCTTCTCATTTAGTTTTTTGAAACCGTGACGTCTGCGAGGCGCCGCGTCTCTGCCGTACCGCCGTTGTGATTGTCGTAATTGTCCTGAACAGTGATTGGTTAGATCCTTACCACGTGACCATCCATCGACCGGAGTACGGTTTCCACGACAGCTGAGTGAAGCTAGTCCTGTCCAGGCATATTGAGCCCCTTTAATCACAAAAAATACACAAAATAGCATATCATGGGAGACAAAAGGAGTCCCACGAGGTAAGGCGATGTTCTTTTTTTTGCTCGTTATTTTTTTGCATCGTTAAATAGTCCCCTGGAGGATTTGTAAACAGAACGTACAGCCAGTGGATGTAAATGCTCCACTCCAGTGTGCATGGCGCCTGCAGCAGACTGTTCATGGGGCCAATGAACCAATTCAACACTCGCCTTTTCTTCACGAATTGACCTCTGAGTGCAATTGGCAAAGCGGGCGCCGTTCTCCTTGCAGTGATTTTGATCGCGGGTGTCATGCTTGATTTTACTAATGGAAATAGTTTCCACTGTCCCGTCTGTTTTTTTTTGTTTTGTTTTCTTTGAAGGCCGAAGCGGCAGCCCAAGCCCTCCGCCGATGATGGATACTGGGACTGTAGCGTCTGCACGTTTAGGAACACAGCTGAGGCTTTTAAGTGTATGATGTGTGATGTCAGGAAGGGAACGTCAACTCGGTAAGAATGCGCGTATTTTCATTATTAGCCATTTGTTCTGTATTGTCCGAGGGAGCCCGGTGTCCCCCTGTGTGGCCTGATTGCACCCTCGTTTTAATCTGTGTTTTATTTTCTGCTCATGTCGACTGTGGTTTTTCTTTGTAAACGGAGGATGGGGCGTCAAGGTTAGAACAGTTTTAGTCCACAAGGATAACCCAGGAAAGGTTTAGTTTTTTTCGACGAGAGAAATGCCTTAATGCCTTTTGTTGTTTATAGGGTTTTATGTACACATTGTCTTTACACATTTGGCATTGCAATGTCGAAAGTTTCTAATAATGAAATATGCTCGTGTTTGCATCACCAAATCTCGTTGACCCCCAATGAGTTATCAATATATGAGATGATGCATTAAATAGTCCTTGCGTATAAGCACACTTGGGTGGGATGTTTCAAAAGCTAGGACAACTTGAATTAATCAAATAAAGAGTGCACACAAGAATGTCATTCCAAATTATGCCTCATCTGTCTCCAATTCCTTTCCCACTGGGAATTAACTTGGAAGACAACAACTGAAGATGACGAAAGGATAGATCGAGGAAATTTGACTCATGGTTCTTTTCCATTGCCAGGGACATGCTATTTTAACCACAAACTAAACCGCCCATGTCAAAGCACCTCGGCTGAGTTTAACTTGTGTACCAACCGGGTTGATTCCTTCTCTGTTGTGGGATGTAAACCAACATTGAATTGGTTAGGATGAGGATCGGATGATAGATGATGAGGTGCCGCTACTGCACGGGACTGAACTGTAATGAAATGTCAGTGAATGATTTATTACTGTATTCCTCAAATACCTCAAAAACAACAAAGCAGCATATTCTTTGGCATCCAGGGTCCAGATGCCAAACACTGATCCATTCAGCAGAAAGGTTCTTGGTTCAAACCCCAAACATTTACATTTACATTTACAATTAGGGGCATTTTGCAGACGCTTGTCCAAAGCGACTTACAATAAGTACATTTGTCAGAAGAAGGTGAAACATTTAATTGCTGCTAATACAGTAAGACACCACCAGAACAAGTTTCAAGCATTCCAATTGCTAGGTTAACCATTGCTAGTATACAACATCTCTGGCCTACGATGCTAAGTGCTGAGTTACAAAGAGGGGGGGGTTAGAGGATGGATGTTATGCAGTGGTCAGGTGAACTCTGAACAAGTGAGTCTTGAGTCTCTTCTGGAAGATGGGGAGTGACTCCGCAGTCCTGACACTTTCACTAATGCAACACCAGTCATCTCTTGCTAGAGGTCTAACCCCTACCTTCTCATATATATATATATATATATATATATATATATTTTTTTTTTTTAAATAAATGTTAGCATTTTTACCATTTAATTTTTACTAGCTTATTTCTTGTTTGGGCAGCATCACACACACTCAGTAGGCAATTTGTTTGTATCAGTCCAAAGGGGTATGGACATATGATCCCACAATAAAAGATACAGGCTTCTTACTGTGGGGACTGACCGGTGATGTGAATCTCTGTTACAGAAAGCCAAGGCCTGTTTCCCAACTGGTTACACAACAAGTAAATCAGCAGTTTGCCCAACCAACCCCGCCGCCGCCACCACCACCACCACCACCACCACCACCACCACCTACACTACCCAAAAAAGAGAAAAAAGAAAAGTCAGAGAAAGACAAGAGCGACAAAGAGCCAACGCTTAAAAAGAACAACGATAAAATGATGAGGTAATGGGGGGAAAAAAATCCTGTAATGCTGACCATCACATTCAACACTTGCTGTTTGTGTGGATGGACAGAGTTTAGAAAATTCTAGTAGGGACAAGAAACCTTGTGACACATGATGAAAATGCCGCTTGCTCTCCCCATCAGGCCCAGGTTGAAAAACGTGGACCGGAGCAGCGCGCAGCATCTGGAGGTCACCGTGGGAGACCTGACGGTCATCATCACAGACTTTAAGGAGAAGGCCAAGCCTCCTCCAGCCACCGCTACCTCAGCAGACCCGCACAGTGGCTCCGGCTCGGACAACACGGAGCGGAGGGGCTCCAGGGCGACCTCGCCGCGCGGGGAGTCCTCCTCGGTCAACGGGGACGCTCACTGACGCGCGCCCACTGTCCTCCTCGGTCAACGGGGACGCTCACTGACGCGTGCCCACTGTCCTCCTCGGTCAACGGGGACGCTCACTGACACATGCCCACTGTCCTCCTCGGTCAACGGGGACGCTCACTGACGCGCGCCCACTGTCCTCCTCGGTCAACGGGGACGCTCACTGACGCACGCCCACTGTCCTCCTCGGTCAACGGGGACGCTCACTGACGCACGCCCACTGTCCTCCTCGGTCAACGGGGACGCTCACTGACGCACGCCCACTGTCCTCCTCGGTCAACGGGGACGCTCACTGACGCACGCCCACTGTCCTCCTCGGTCAACGGGGACGCTCACTGACGCACGCCCACTGTCCTCCTCAGGAGAGCAACCACACTCCTGAGCTCCTGTGTTCGTTGTAGGACATACGACCAATATAATAGTCTTCAGTTACGCACAAAGCCAAAAAGAGCTATATCGACTGAAAGCTTGATGAACATCGAGATGACTGAACTGAGAAAGTCACAGAGCGGAATGGAATCCTCAGTAGCCATTTTTTTGTCTGCCATAAGTTGAAGTGGCAAGTGGTTTAATTGTAAAAAAAAATGTATTGCACCTAATATGGGTGGTTGGAGTATTGGGATACATAGGATGAGTTTATATGCACTGTAAAAATGTGAAGCGGTCATCTCTGAACAATAGTTTACACATAGATTGTTGTTAGATTGTTTGCACTTGATATGCTGATTAAAAGTGTTTTCGTTGATTTTCTTTCCACTTTGGAAATATGTAAGAAGCCCATCCCATGAATCACTTTGTTGTTACTGTCTAACTGAGTTGTTGTTGGACATGGTTTTCGTTTATTCTGTGAATTGAATCCTGATTTTATATAAGTCTTTTATATTGTGAGATAAAAATAAATAAAATGAAAGATATGTAGATATAAATCTTTTTTTTTTCATTGAATGTTAGTTGCCAGTTGCAATCCTTCCTTGAAAGGTAGTCTGTTTAGAACTTCAAGTCTTGCCTACAGATGATCTGTCTAAATGAGTGTTTCAGATTTGTGCCTTACTGGATGGTGCTAGTGTTGGCTACAGAAATGTATTTTCCCCGCCTAATGAAGAACACGATGAGGCCTTTACGACAGGTATTGATTGAAGAAGTCTGTTAGAACACATGCACATAATTAAAGTGGGTGGATCAGAAGATTATAACAACTGTCTTGAGCAATCCCAGTGTACAGTATAACCGGTTGGTCTGTGCGTTTGTCAGACCCTCAAGATGCTGCTGCGTTTTCTACAGTGACTTGTTACCCCAAAATGCGATGCTATCTTCATGCACTTCTCATATGCATACTCTTAGCGGTGTTTTCATCGCTATACGTGTTGAATCAACTAGCCTCGAGTTTAGACGCGAAGGACGAATGGACCCACAGCAAGTCGCAAGGCGTACCGCACAGCAGCAGACATGACACCGGGTAGGTTGTCAGGAAAGAGCCCGGTGTGGTTAGGCCTTCTGGACAGCAAAAGGCCTCCTATGTGCTCGGACCAAAACGGGGATCCAGGAAGCGTTGACGGATAAAGCATTTTAATATAGTCGGATGTTGATTTACTGGTTGGAGTGGATTTGGTGCCGTGTGCTGGCTAGCATTGGCTAATAACGTGCGTTAGCATGGAGGTAGCCGCTTAGCTACGAGGTAAAGCCTCCAGTGTAGTCGCTAGGCTGGACGTTATATAAAGTAAACCCAACCTATATCATATATGTGTTAACATATTTTCCGAAACGCTGCTGCATTGTGGTGTTACACCTTAGATCCAGTTGGCATGTCCGTCCGTGTTAAACACAAGCAAGCCAGAAACCTGGCTATTTTGTTGATAAAGATGCTCATGCCCGGATTTACAGTAACACCACTTGCTGATTGAAGGGACCCTTTTTATTTAAGTGTAGGCTACAGGTGGAGCAGATGAAATGCACATTATGGTTGCTTTTTACATTAGTGTCCCGTCACAGTTGTATAGTGTACAGTGTAACTGAAGTACTGCCCTTTAATTAATGCAACAGCATATACTTAACACACCTACTGGTACTTAGCACTTATTACACGTGTAAGTACAACGTAACAAGGACACCAATTTGAAGTGTTAACTCAACAACAATTAATTGAGTAATCAAGGGAGCAATCTGGGGAGGGAACGGTATTGGCGGGACTATCGTATGTTACACACTTTCTGTCTAGCCACATATGAAGAGGCTCTGTACTGTCACTGTGGCATTCAACTCACCCCGCGAGATCCCAAAGATCACATGTTTTCATTCTGTCAGGTGTAATCCATTGCCAGTATCTCACTGGAACCCGTATTGGAGACTGCCTGCTGATGTTTGTGGAGTGAATTGCTTGTTGGAATCACCTCATAGGTACGCCTAGCTTTTGCTGTAGCAATGATTCCCAGTTGTCTTTTCCTTAATCACTGTAACAGTCACCAGAACTTTCTCCTGCAAAAGGCAAAGGCAAGAAGTAGCGCAGTAAAACATCTCCCGTTAGATTGCCCATCGTGACATCAGGTCTTCAGCACTTGTTGGCAACTAATGTGTCACTTCATTGTGTGTATAAACTCCCAGGGAGAGGCTGAACGCCAAGACAAGCAAAGATGAGAGGATGCATCTGGCGGTGGTGGCCTGTGGCCCCAGGCTAGAGGAGACACTCGTCATGTTGAAGTCTGCTGTCCTTTTCAGCACAAAGCTGCTCCACTTCCATATCTTTGCAGAGGACCATCTGCACAAGAGCTTCAAAGAGGCTGTGAGTTCAGAAGAATAACATGAGAAACAATAAAGGGCTGAATAAACAGGATGTGGCTCTGCATCCTTGTCAAACTGATGATGCACCAGTTGTTTTTTCAAGTGTTGTTTCATTTATGTTTTTGTATTTTCTTTTTTATGAAATCACACAAATTGGTCTAAGGGGGGGGGGGGTTATTTCCTGTGCTTTCTGAGCCAGCCATATTAAACCCCATTCCTTCATAGAGACCTAGCTTTCATGTTCCCTCTAACATAGGAAACTGGGACCTGGATAACCTTTAGTTAAATGTTTATACAGCGTGTGTGTCTTTGAATACGCTTAGAGCTTGCCACTTTATAATCATTGTCTTTCTCT
This sequence comes from Phycis blennoides, assembly GCA_900302315.1. NCBI lineage: Eukaryota > Metazoa > Chordata > Actinopteri > Gadiformes > Phycidae > Phycis > Phycis blennoides. The sequence goes on from OMKI01056329.1 coordinate 9,391, forward strand.
TGAAGCTGGACTCTTGGCCTGCTGCGGTCCGGCTGAAGTTCAGCTCCACCACCTACCCCATCACCTTCCCCCGTGACAACGCTGCAGAGTGGAAGAAGCTCTTCAAGCCCTGTGCCTCTCAGAGGCTCTTCCTGCCTGTAAGTCCTCTCAGAGGCTCTTCCTGCCTGTAAGTCCTCTCAGAGGCTCTTCCTGCCTGTAAGGCTCTTCCTGCCTGTAAGTCCTCTCAGAGGCTCTTCCTGCCTGTAAGTTGCTTTAACGGCCACCGAGACCTCCAGCGTGGCGCACCGCCATGTTAATCAGGGAGCACCTCCACACCACAGCCGGAGGCTCTGCAGAGCTCAGCACCTTTCTCTAGGTGTGCACTCTTTATTTATTCTATTTATGTCTATTTATTTATTCCGCCCACGGCAGGCGTTTTGTGTGCATTTTTTCAGTTTTTGAATACAAGGACACTATTAAAGTATTTCTGTGTGTCTGTCTGACACTGAAAAACTTTGGCGTCCATTTTCCGCTTGAGCGTTGGTGTGTGGACCGCGGACACCTTAATGTTGGCTCATTTTCTATTTCAATCAACATTCAGCCACGGGGGCTGGAGTCACTCAAACCCCCC
>OMKI01056330.1:0-30000 GCA_900302315.1 Phycis blennoides
ACACCTTCACTATCACACGATCACCACCACACCTTCACTATCACACGATCACCACCACACCTTCACTATCACACGATCACCACCACACCCTCACTATCACACGATCACCACCACACCTTCACTATCACACAGTCACCACCACACCTTCACTATCACACGATCACAACCACACCTCCACTATCACACGATCACCACCACACCTTCACTATCACACAGTCACCACCACACCTTCACTATCACACAGTCACAACCACACCTTCACTATCACACGTTAACACACCTTCACTATCACACGATCACCACCACACCTTCACTATCACACGATCACAACCACACCTTCACTATCACACGTTAACACACCTTCACTATCACAACCACACCTTCATTATCACACAGTCAAAACCACACCTTCACTATCACACGGTCACAACCACACCTTCACTATCACACGATCACAACCACACCTTCACTATCACACGATCACAACCACACCTTCACTATCACACGATCACAACCACACCTTCACTATCACACGGTCACAACCACACCTTCACTATCACACGGTCACAACCACACCTTCACTATCACACGGTCACAACCACACCTTCACTATCACACGGTCACAACCCAACTTTCACTATCACTCCTTCAACTACCCCATCATTTTCACATGTTTGCAACCACATCTTTACTGTCGTGTGACAGTACAGTACTTTACAACCACACCATCACTAGCACACCTTCACTATCGCATGTTCACAACCACACCTTCACTATCACATGTTCACAACCACAACTTCACTATCACACCTTAACAACCACACCTTCACTATCACATGTTCACAACCACTACTTCACTATCACATCTTCACAACCACATGTTTACTCTTGCATGTTCACAACCACACACTCACAACCACTCCTTCATTATACCTCAGAACCACATGTTAACAATCACACCTTCACAACCACACGTTCACCAGCACACCTTCACTATCAGTCAGTAATCAAAACCTTTATAATGTTCACATAACACCACATATCTCATGACATCACCTAAGGTGTGTTGTTGTACAGGACAGCCAGCCGTTGTTGGATGACAACTGTTACTACTACTCCAGCACCTTGGGATTGACCTATGACACCTACTATACAGAGGTACTAATACTATAACTAAATACTACCTGAATACTACACAGAGGTACTAATACTATAGCTAAATACTACCTGAATACTACACAGAAGTACTAGTACTTTAACTAAATACTACCTCAATACTACCTGAATATTACATAGAGGAACTTGTCAAATTCCTTGTATGTGCAAACCTACTTGGCAATAAGCATCTTTCTGATAAACATCTTTCTGATGTCACCAAAGGTAATATATTGCATTGGTTTTGAGTTTAAGTCTGTTAAAGTTCAATACACCTGATGTCATATGACTCGTACTTCACAAAAATGAATGGGTCAGGAGAAGCTAGGGGGCCCAATAAAGCCCCGGCCTGAAGTTGTGTTATGATGTCAGGCGCTGTTCCCTGGCTGGGCAGCTGCATCTGGTGGTCTCTAGGCTGAACCGCATGCTGTGACTGCGTTTTAGGTCACCAAATGAATCCAACACTTTTACAAGTTTTACATTTACAATTCACAAACAAATGTAATGTATAGATGTATGTATGTATCTATGTTATTACCACCCTCACCTACCCCGGAGTGTAAACCTGTCCTCTCTCTGGTCCTCAGATCACGTGTCCCTCCCACTACGGAGGCGGCTGCAAAATTAAAGTGAAGAGCAACACGTGTTACTGCTGCTACAACTGTGGCAGGTAGTAACACTCGTCATTCATACACCACAATACAACACGGGATGTGACTGTAATAGAATCTGCTCTCCCCAGTCCCTATATCTACCAGTCCTACCACATGTTCACGGGCGTGTCTGGCTGCTGGGATGCGATCCACCTCCACCGGCTGCTCTGGCTCTCCATGACCCTCAACATCCTTGCTGTCTTCCTGGGCATCATCAGCGCCGCCCTGCTGGGAGCCTACAAGGACCTGGTGAGCTGGACTGCCCTAACACGTAGCATATAGCTTGTAACATGTAGCATATAGTTAGCAGCATGTAGCCTGTAGCATATATGCAGTATAAGGTATTATATAGCTAACAACATAGAGCTAGTAACAGGTAGCTAGTAGTATGTGGCCTGTAGCACGTATGATAAAGCTAGCAGCATATAGCTTTGTCTTTGTCACCCAACTGTTCAAAGGCTAAAACACAAGGATAAGACTACCACCGGTGGTTCGTCAGTTAACACACGGTGAAGTCTGCAGAACAGCGCGCCAGACTCAGACAATTTCAGTTGGAAGATTGGAGATGTAATGACAGCAGAACATGATACATACATCAATTCACATATCAATAAGATTATTGGCCATATCAATTTTAGTAGCCTATAATTTCCAGGCCCTGTACCAAAAGAAGAACATCCTTACATTGTCAAGCAGGGCGACACTGCTCGGCGCTTTGAAATTGGTGGTAGAAATGCTTATCAACTTGGCAGGGATTTGGTTTGCCGCAGCCAATGGGTGCAGGTTGGGGTGGTGGGGGGGAGTGGATCCCTACTGCCCTGTTGAGCTCTCGGTCGGGGTTGAGCCAAACCGGTTGGACACCCCACTGCTGGACCTGATTGTTGTGTCCAGTGGTCCTTTTCATCTCATCCCACATGGCACTGTTCTGCTGTAGCCTGCCCTCTAGCCTCTACCTGTAGCTGTTCTGGGCCTTCAGCTACCTCCTTAGCTCCTTCTGGACCGACCGAACCTCCTCCCCGTCTCCTTCAGGGAAAGCCCTTGTTTTCCTTTTTTTTCTAAGGAGGGCTTTAACATCCTCATTGATGTTTATTGTTTGGAAAACGTCATGAATGGTACCCAGTTTCCCCCCTTGTGCTCTGTTGAACCTGGTGTTGCCGCCACCGTGTAGCCCTACAGCTAGTAACCCTACAGCTTGTCTGTTCACTCACTGTGTAGCCCTACAGCTAGTAACCCTACAGCTTGTCTGTTCACTCACTGTGTAGCCCTACAGCTAGTAACCCTACAGCTTGTCTGTTCACTCACTGTGTACCCCTACGGCTGGTCTGTTCACTTGTCTTTCGCATCATGTTGCTTGAGGTGGGGATATGTAAGCGCATAATTGGCAAACACAAATGTTGTTGTGGGACATGTAGTCTTTATTCACAGTGTGTTCTGGGATATGTTGTCTTTATTCACGGTGTGTTGTGGGACATGTAGTCTTCATTCACGTTGTGTTGTGGGACATGTAGTCTTTATTCACGGTGTGTTCTGGGCCATGTAGTCTTAATTCATGGTGTGTTGTGGGACATGTAGTCTATATTCACGGTGTGTCCTGCAGCCCAAGCCTCCGCTCCATCCGACTCAGAGCCCGGTGCCCCCCCCTCACATCCTCTACAACCCCACTCAGCCCATGATGACCTACCCCATGCAGGTAACACACACACACACAGGTAACACACACCTTACAATACCTAACCATACCCCTACCCCCAGCAGGTGGCTACAAATGACTAACCACCCTGCCTCCTGGTGTTGACATAGGGGCTCTTCAATATGTCGGCGAGCTGCAGCAGTATGACTTGTGTATGACCTCGTGTCATGTGATCTCCCCTAGCACTACCCGAGCCACCAGCCGCTGCAGACCCCACACTTCCCCCCCGACGGCCCCCCCGCCCCGGCCTGCCCCTCCGACCCGTCCCGCGGGCCGGGCATGCCCCCAGCTCACCCCCCCGCCCTGCCTCCCCACCAGGACGGGGTGGTGGTCCCGGACCTCTACACCCTCACCCCGGACGCCCCCGCACTCTACGCCGCAGACTACGCGCCCTTCGTGAAGCCTCCGCCCTATGCCTACTAGAGACCCCCTGGCATCTCCAAGGCACCGCGTCTCTTCCCCGTAGGACGAGGCATCCCTTCCTCATAGCCTGGTCAAGCTAACTGTAGATCTTAAGGATCCTCCGTTTTGTGTGTGGTTGAGAATTCTGCCCTCCTAGTCTGAGCACCGTGCTGCACATGAGCCCTGAAGGCCCCCGCTGCCTTGAGTCCACCGCTCTGCTCGGTGGCATGCTACACATACATGTACACATGAACGGAGCTCAGCGCTCACACCATGTCCCTCGTAATCACCCTTACCTTTACCTAACCTTAACCAAACCTCCCCTTACCATAACCACACCTTAACCTAGCCTTCCTTTTCGATAACCTTACCTGAACTAAAACTGCCTTGAGCATAACCAAACCTCCTCTAACCTTAAACAAACCTGCCCTTACCATAACCTTACCTTTACCTTTTACCTCCAAACCACATCTAACATTAGCACATGTAGCCTCATGGAGCTAACCAGACCATAATAATGAACTGATTATACTGATATTACACATATTATATAATATTAAAGTGATGGACAACAGAACATTTTAGTTACAGAAAAATCTCAATTCCTAATTGTATCCTTATTAAGGGCTATCAAGGTATGCATTTCATAGTTACATAGTTTTAGTCCATCTATTTCCTTCTATTCCTTCAAGCTGATGTAAAGGGGAGAGTCTATTTTACATCCTGGCTACTTAGCCAAGCCAGTGAACATTTGCATTACACTCACATTATGCTGACAGTGCGGCTGTATGAAGCTACATCTTTTCAGACTTTGAGGAAGAACAAACTACACACAACACAGAGGGGGGCAGTCTAATGCACAACATAAATCTTGAGTCTTTCCAAGGCTGAGTAAATAAGCTGAACTTTGAGGTGTATATTAATACACTTTTTGACGTTTTCCTGGCGGTATTTGGTAGATGTGAAGTGCACACATCCCTCTGTGATATGTTATGTTATTTTAAGTTTTCAGATCCTGTTGTCCATCACTCTAAAGTAACCTAACTCTTTTTGGCTGATCTGTCCTGTGTAGACACTAGCAGATACCTGGTGTTTTAAGTGTTTGTATCTGTACTCATGTTCTGTCTATACTATTATGATTTATTATTTAAAGGGCTTCCTACAAACTACACACTTTCGGTAGCATACACAGTTATGTTAAACTATATTAAAGTAACAGTTAACAGTTTAACATACACATGTATGTTCAACAACATTAACAACAGTTTAACATGGATAGCTACGTTAAACAACTTTAACACATTTTTACAAGCATGATAATGTCAACCAACAACAATATTAACATGACATAACAGTTTAATATACATTGTTATGTAAACTCTGCATTAATACAACAATTTAATTTAAAACGACCTAGTCTCAAGAAGAGGGAAAAATTATTAGCTTATAAAAACCCCTAGAAAAAACAACATTAATGTTTGTGTTTGTGTCGAGAAATTCAGTTCTGGAATAAAGGAAAGGTGTAAAGAAGAAACTGGTGTCATGTCATTCATATACAAATGTATTCATATTTACTCACATTTATTCTTTAGAGTAAAATCCTTCAACTTACATTTTTATCCCACATTAGTCTCTCCTCCTCACCTCCGGCTCCATGATCCTCTTCCTGACCTCAACCTTCACATTAATGCCACCTGCACCCTTACCTACACGTATCCTCAGGCCCTAACCCTCCATAAATTGTTTATTTAGACTTTTTGTTGGTGTTGACGTGATGACAATATGACGGTACGGGCTAGTGCAATAATCTGTATTATTAATTCAATATGCAATAGCTTTATTTGTCACATACACAAACTAGGTGCAGTGACATGAAAGAGGCATTGCTTATAGGATTGGGCAAAAACCACATCAGTAATAGTGTTCAATATAAAGAGAAGCAGCAATCTACAGTAAAAAGAGGCTATTTGCAAAAAGAGTACTCGCTAAGTAGCGAGTACTGGGGAGTTGCTATGTTTGCTCATGTCTATGTAACCCTCTCCCTCGAACTCCAACAACCTGCTACTCTGCAGCATTGTGTTCTCTTTTTGGCGGGCGGCTGTGCGTAGAATGCATCGACACAGGAGACGGAGGTGTTCGGAAATGGTGGCGAGGTGTAGTTTCGTTTCCAGCACAGTCTCTTTTTGGTTGATAACGTGCATTCGTATAGTAGTTCTTATTTAGTACATGTATATGCTAGTGCATTCCAATAACTAATGCTAACACAGTTCAGTAACCCGTAGCTGTTCCGATAACACATTTAATCTCATTGCTTGCCATATTCCACTTGGTATTTTATAGAAAAAAAACTAGATCGCTAGTTATGCAAATTACACAGTATTTAAGTGCTTAAAAGTTTAACAGTGAAGTATTTAGTTAGAAATCTTATGTTCTTTTCATAAACGATAACGTACATTAAAAATAAAATGGCGTCCCACGCTAAACACTAGAGTTGTGACGTTCACGAACGACCCGAATCTTTTCATCGGCTCATTAACATGAACGATGGGAACCGAGTCGCGTTAGGTTGGGAGCCGTTCTTTTTTTTTCTCTCTCCCTGAGTTCACAGTAATGGTTCACACAGATGCTCACACAAGCTCCTCCTTGTTCCTCCACTGAGTGAGACGGAGAGAGCATGGGGAGGAGCGCTTATTTCATATGCATTGCAATAATAATTGCAATACTGTACTGTAATATGAAATAAGCGCAACAACTCATGCAAAATGTGCATATTATGCAAATATTGCATGAGTTGTGCACGCTCCCTTCACGTGAGTGCCTCAGTAAAAAAAAAAAAAAAAAAAAAGCGAGTGTATTTAGTGTTTAGGTGTTGCATGAATAACATAAGTCAAAGTAGTTTTACTCACATACACACACTTTATACAAAGGGTAAATAGTGATCTCACTGTCAACTCAGAGGGATATGGCAGTGGAATATTTACAATGAATCCATATAGCCTTTAAAATCTTGTCCACACATGTCAAATTAAGCTATAATACATATTTCAGTATAATTCTAACTCAAATATTGGTGGGAAATTCAAAATTATTTGGATTCAAATCTCAACCCATCATTCCTCCCTGTGATTATTTCCAGGATAAAATGAATTAACCCCAGGCTGGCTTCCAAAAAGTTAATAAATATAAAAATGAGCCAAATGAGCCAGTCTTTTGAATGGCTCTTTGAAATGAACGGATCCCAAAGATCCGGCTCCCTCCAAAGAGCCATAAATCCTATCTCTACTAAACACGCATCAACCCTACGGTATATCAGAAGGATCCAAAAGCATTAAAATTACTAATCGATAAATAGAGGTTACAGCGCCACCGAGTGACGCAGCAGATACACTGCCTTACATCTTCAATATTTGCCGAGCCACCCTTGCCGAGCACTGTCTGCAGCATAAATAGAGCGAAACAGCACCACGGAGAGCGACACTTGTGCAAATGTGTGCAAAGTTTGTGCATTCCTATGCACAATAGATCTCAGTGTTTTTGTTAACAAAGTATATGTTATATACATTGTTTTTATTGGTAAAAACAAGGTATTTACAGAAACATACAGCAAAACAGTACAGCGAAACAATATGGCAATATGCAACAATATGCGCCTGAATTGATTGGGCATCCGGGGGGGGAGTGGGGGGAGTGTGACAGACAATCTGACTGGGTTTTTTTGTTTGTTACATGTTTACAAAGGGCTCGCAATCGCCTACAACCCTGGCGTGTGTGTTTTTGTTCATATTTAGCCCACGCAACTTTATATGGTTCTCTTCTCCATGGCCTTGACTAGCTATTTGACAAGTCTTTATGTTCGATTTTAAAATTAAAATCGCATGCATGCATGTTGTGCCTTAAATCCCCCCGGGGATGACTAGTATGAAAGTCTATTTATCAATGTAGCCTATTATTGTTTGCCATTAATCGTCTGATCTGTGATGAAATCATGTGTTGTTTAATGTTGGGATAATTGCTGTAGGCATACTGCTTATATCGGAATTAAAAAAAATTGTGGCCCACCCTACTCGCAAAAGTCCACCCTGTTGAAAAATCCTGGCTACGCCACTGCATGTTGGAGAAGACCTGCTCACATATGTGGATCCGAAGATCGACAGGATTCAATGTATATGCTCATTTAAGTCAGGGATGGCATTCCATGTGTCGAACATGTCCGGTTTGGGAAGGTTTTCAACATCACTCCATTTGTGATTCTGAGCAAGAACGGCCTTCTAACGGGCAACGTCTTCAAGATCAGCTGTCAAGCGTTTGCACTTGGACACCCATAGGCCTATATCTTTGTCGGCTATAATCCTTATAGATCACCATAATACAAAATATAACAAACTAAAATAAAATACTTTTCATACTCATTATTTCAGTATCCCTGTGGATTTTTCCAACGCCACGGGATACCACAGTACTTTCTGAAGCCACAGGGAGCTGCAGCAGAGGGGTGAAAGAGCCACATGCGGCTCTGGAGCCGCGGTAAAAAATAATCACACGTAAACGGCCGCAGCTATTAAACCATTGTGTGTGTGTGTGTGTGTGTGTGTGTGTGTGTGTGTGTGTGTGTGTGTGTGTGTGTGTGTGTGTGTGTGTGTGTGTGTGTCCCTGCCCCTGGGAACCATGTGAAAAGGGCGGTCGCTGGGCAGGTGGTGGTGGGCTGTGAATACCTTTGACTGCTCGCTGACCTACACAGACCAGTAATTCAATTTCAGGGTTTTTGTTAACAAAGTATGTTATATACCTTGTTTATATACCTAAGTATATACAGTGTACACCACAGCAAACGGTAGGCTACAAGTAAAAGTATCAATACTTTGAAATATAAAGTAAAATTACCCATCTGAAAATGTACTCAAGTAGAAGTAAAAAGTAGTTCATTTAAAATGTACTTTAAGTAAACGTTACTTAGCTACTTTCTGTGTGTCTGTGTGTGTGGGGTGAGGGTAGTGAAAATATGACAAGGGGTCATAAATCCAAAACTATTTTGTTTTTAAAAGTGTAACAAATGTAATTGCAATAACAACAAATGAGACTTCTTGTTCAGTTTCCTCCATCCTATAAATTAGCACTAGAAAGACTTCGCGCCCACTGACCTAGCTCGTGCGTCAGTGCGTCATTATGAGTTTGCGCCCTCTATGTTCACGCCAGTGCTCGTCACATCATCATTCGTCACTGTGTTGGTTTCCTGGCGCGTATTTTTCCGCTGTAGGATTTCATTGGGCTTTTTTTTTTACTCGGTAACGGATAGGATTTATAATGTAACTAAGTACAATACTTCAGTCAAACCTTACTCAAGTAAAATACAAAATACCAATTTTAAATTACACTTCAAAAATGAGTAAATGTATTTTGTTACTTCCCATCTCTGCAAATTACAATGTTCCTAATTTCCTTTATTAGGCCTAGAACAGGACTAAAACAAATTGGGATTCGATGTCACACCATTACACGCACATGCCAATTACTGGGAACTGCCGAGTTCAGTTCCCATGGCCAGATTCATGATTAGATGCCAATTGAAATCGAATTACTCGGATAGATCAATAGAGAATGCAATGAATGGTGAATTTAGAACTAGAAATATGTAACTCCACGCAATGAATTACTTGTGCATAGGAATGCCCGTAATCATTGAGATAAATATTTGATGGAGGTGGAGATTGAACCGCCAAACCTCCGGATGTAGAACACACGCTCTACCCACTGAGCGATGTCCTCCAGTTGACAGCTGGAAAGCAAATAGCGGAGTCAAACGTGACAATGGAAAGCTAGGCTCACTGTTATCTCTATGGGAGTTTTTTTGCATTTTTCATCGCAAATATCTCAAAAAGTATTAAGTTTACAAAAATGAAAAATAAATAGCACAGCTATACGGAAGTAGATCTTTGTAATACAGTTTGAGTGAAATCTCGAGGTTCCGTCGTTTAGCCTCCATTAATTGCACACATTTTGTGTGAAGAATAATAATATGACGAAAAGCGTTATATAGATTGTGCATTCCTATGCACGATGATAAATGCATTCATTGATTCTCTGTTAGAATGTAGGTTGCGTCTTTGGATGCCGACGTCACAACGTCACTTCCGCTACGTCAGTTCCTTAGCTTCTGGCACCGTTAGCCCGACTCACCGATCGGCGCAATGTTCCGAGCCGTTTTGCGATTGTCGTCTACGGGGGTGCGGAGTGTTGTAAAGGCCAGACCCCATCTTTCTGGTAGGACTCTCTTTGATAGGTTTGACATGTTTACCAGTGAACAGCGTGTATGCTCATGTGTCCCACAATGCTGACCTAACCTTAACCCTCACCTGTTCCTGCTGTCATTGGTAGGCGGGGTCACAAGGGTGACCCTGAAGTAACTCTGAACGATGTACTGGAATGATGTATTATGACATGTATGCTATTTTAATACATGTTCTGCGTTCATGCGAGAGGGATCTAAATAACCAGTGACCTTGTGGTGCCCGGTCATTAACTGCCATCAAAGCGCAGACAGACTCTCCAATGAATTGAAATGGATAGCCAAGTTCTCTCAGGCCCTAAATATGTAATACGTTTCTGATAGTTTGGTGTTCCTCCCCGGGTTTGTTTGACATTCAGTGTCCTCTGCAGCCTTCTTGCCTAGCTTGCATATCCGTACCAATATACTCCAATAGATGAATCACAGCTTACTGTGGCGTTTTTATGAAAACCACAAAATGCTTCAACTCTTGGTCACCTGTAAATTAATTTGTAACCCTTGATACGGTGTTCTGCAGCTCCTGTGGCTGCCAGATGCTACTCTCAAGGGAGTGTGGAGACAGATGAGGAGTTTGATGCCCGCTGGGTAACATACTTCAGCAAGCCAGACATTGATGCCTGGGAATTAAAAAAAGGTTAGGCTTTTGAACTGATCAATATCACATCGATCAAAACATGAATTGTAATCATTCGTAGCTAGCCATTTGTAAATTGGCCTATTTCTGTTTCAAAAGGCATGAACACCCTTATCGGGTATGACCTGGTACCTGAGGCCAAGATCTTGGACTCTGCCCTGAGGGCGTGCCGCAGACTCAACGACCTGGCCAGTGCCATCCGCATCCTGGAGGCCATGAAGGTGAGCTTGTCATGCACGTGCATTGTGCGGTTTTGACTGTAAGAATAAAGGCGCAGGTAGGGGGTGCACACTGAAGGGTCAGTCAATATCTCTGATAATGTAGATCAACATTTTAGTTTAGACATTTATTTAGACAAAATGTTTTTCAAATCACTAAGAATCACTCTGGGTGGTGGGGGACTCAGTGGTTGGAAAATGTTGATTTGTGCCTCGGAAATAGAGAGACTTTATTCAATTAAATAATAGCCTGTAATTCACTGTGCACTTGGACATGCATTTGGTCCCTTTTTTTTTTAAGAGCGATTTAAGGTCGTGGGGTATGCAATTTACCAATCTGTCTTTTTTAATTTAGTTCTTTGCCGCCATTCTTTCATTAAACTGACTCTGAATTGCCTTAATTGTATTTTTGAATTTATTTTGGATGTGATTAAGTTTGTTCAAAACATTGTTGGTTATTACCCACTCCACACTTCCAGAACAAACCTTGCATACACTGACCTTTTAACAGTAGGCCGTTCGGGCGGGTAATTCAAACACGAAACATAAAGGCACGTTCACAACAACCTTCATAGTTTCACTGGGGTGGAGGTTGGTGACTGATGGGTAAGCAGAATAGGCTTCATGTAATTTGAGTTAAGGTAGGTGGAAGGTGGAACAAAATGATGACTTTTGTGTGGTTTTGCTCCTAGGATAAAGCCGGTCCCCACAAAGACATCTATCCATACTTGATTCAGGAGCTGGAACCCACCCTGGCTGAACTTGGTATCTCAACACCAGAGGAGCTGGGCATCGACAAACTGTAGAAGGCTTCTTTCCAGGTCCGGCTCTTTGTTTGCGCAAACCTTGTCTACTGCTGACCCTTCACGATAGTATTGGAGATACATTCATATTGGGCCAATGTTACCGTTTATGCTGTATCGCCACTCATAGTTACTTTCAATGCTTCTTTATGTTCTACCTTGTTTTAATGAAGCACATTTCTCTTCATGATTGCCTACCTCAAGTGCAGTAATGGATACAGCACCTGTCTCACCTGTCTTTTGCTTCAATAGAATCTGCTAACTCATGTTGTACATGTGGTCTTCCTCCTCAGGTCGTTGTACAAACCCCCCCTTCAATCTGTCTGATGTCAACTGACTCCGTTTCGTGCTGTTGTGTATAAAATAATGGACCTAATAAAGAAAAGGAATATAAAATGTGTCGGTTTCTTTTCTTTTGAAGATAACTAAATTGTACAGGCTGTATTATAGAACATTGACCTGTCCTTAAATGTGTTTTGCATAAACATTTAAATTATTGTCTGATTTGTTTAATTCATTTAGGTGATTGGAACAACTTGTAACCAGCTGAGCATCAGATAGGATACTTATGATTTGTGGGTGAAATATATAGTTCAGCTGGTAGGGCCTTGCTATGTCAAAGACCAATTTAGGCCTAAGTACTTGAGTTTGATTCTCAAACTTGACAGAATTGGATCTCACATTGAAGATATTCTGAAATATTAAACTCGTTTTTCTGATCCTGCAAATTCGTTTTTTTATGACAAATGTATTTGTTTCCATTCATCAAGTTGGTTATTACGAATAGTCACGCAATATACGTTGAAAACTGAGTTTGATCATGGCACATTACTCCGTCCACTTTATGTATCATACATCACAAGTCATACTCTTAAGTGTTTTGTAACGTGTGCAACTCAGATGTACTTCTGTTTTCTCAGTATGGCCCCATTGAACGTGGTTAAACATTGATCTTGGTTAAACATTACATAAACAGTTTCTCTTTCTCCACTAAGTTCTACTTTCAATCCATGTATGGGTTACCAGTGTCGTGATCCGCTGTCCACCAAACCTGCACACTTTGCGACAGGACGTCAAGCAGTGTTCGCCGGGGTTGGCGAGTTGGCGGTTGATGTTTAACAACGTTACTTGTTTTGGTCGATCATTTGATTTCAGCTTTTTCGAGACACCTTCCATGATGTCTTGGATGACTGGACAAACACCGTAAGTTTTGGTCAAACGGTTATTTTTTTGTCATTTTCGTAACTTAAGCAAGATAACGACCGACGTTAACCATGATTAGCTGTGTAGCTAACACGCAGCCTTGTGCTAGGCTAGCTACCTAGCTGCAGGCCGGACTACCGATAACTTACCGAGATATCTTGATGGCAAGGTCTATTTATGGCTAGATCACGACACATACATCGTAGTCGTCCTTTGGTTATGTGTGATGTTCCTAGAGTTAGCTTTGTGTTTCGGATAACCGGAACATGAGCACCATTTGCTGTTAGCTACGCTATCCTGAGGGCAGTTTCCTAACCCTGGTTGGCAGTAAGCAACACATCACCTGTTTCACATGGCTGCATGATACTATATTATAATGCTATATATACTATATTAATATACCATATCAAGTTCTACCAGCCCTATACTACACCCTGTTCTGCCAGCCCTATACTACACCCTGTGCTATCGGGGTTACAACACGTGACACGTCAGGTTGCACAAACCACATACAGCCAAACGATAAAATGCATGTTTGTATTTATACGAGTACATCATTTATGTTGCCATAGGTGCTTAACAAGCCGATGGGATCAGCCCGCTCAGCCCAAACAGAATGTTGATGTACGGCCCCAGACCACTCTTGGTAACAGCGCTCCACCAGGAGCAGTCAACACCGTAGGTCCCAATCCCACAAGACAACCATCCAAGTCGCCACATGAAGGCGAAAAGCCGGTTCCCCCGGGAGGAGTGGAAATGGCTGCAGCTATGGCTGCCAAAATCAATGCAATGCTAATGGCAAAGGGAAAGCTGTTGACTCCCCCACCATTGCTTGCAAAGGTAATTGTGTATTTAATTATTCACATACACATAAGCAGTTGTTGTAATTGTATTATCACCTATTACACACTAACAAAACATGATCGTTGTTTTATTCCTATAGCAACTCGTGTAGCAGAATTGGTATAGTTACTTCAGTATTGATTGTGTAAGGTAATCCATACTTTCCTTTTCTTTTAGACCCCAGTCAGTGTGCCAGTGCCCACAAGCACAGAAGAGACAGTTGTTACAGAAGTGGACATAAATGATGTACCAATAAACTGTAGAGACCTCCTTACCAAAGGAAAAACACAGGAAGAGGTACTGTGTGTGTCATTTATTATTATTATTGTTATTATTAAAACAGTGGATCACAATTCGAAACATTGCATTATACATATTTATTTTGACCCATGAAGCTATAAATTATGGTTATTTTTATAACATTTTACTGCAAATGGCAGCCCTAAAGTGGACACCTGCGCCATAACCAGGTCACAATGCTATTGTCAATGGGTGGTTTCCCTATAAAAAAAAATATTTCGTAGAAGGTCCATGTGAATCTGACAGCATCTCTCACCCATCACTTCTCCTCTGCAGATCCGCCTCATCAGTGGCGCGGTGGTGTCCACCAAGGGACGCTTCATGAGTGACGCCCAGAAGGGCAAAGGAGCGTATGTATTGGCTCGTCCTCCTCTAGTCTTTACTACCAGTGCTGTATTATTTACTACTATAGTCTTGCCTTGTCTTGGCAACAGACTCTTGTTCATTTTTTCTAATGACACCTAATCTAACACCAATCTGTTTGGTTTGTGTTGTAAAATGCAAATCGGCTCTAACAGAGAGCGTCTGATGGCACTCGGGTGATGACGTTGACATTAATCTGAATCCATGTAGCTTAAACATTTGCTATTCAGTTTGATAATGGCAACGGGACACAACGCTGCTGGAAGGACTGCACTTCCGATTCTAATGTATTTTCTTTTATTTAGAGAAAGGCCTTTGTATTTGCACGTCCAGGGGAAGAACCAGGAGCAGGTCAACAGTGAGTACAGGTTTTTTTATTATGTCAGTTGGTTTGTCAGCTCGTTAAACTGGTTTGAATTTGGCTTGTCCATAATTGCACGTCGTCAATCCAGATTGTCTTAAAGAATGTTGACGGTTTTGCTGAGAATGATCTTTTATCCGTTCTATCTGTCTTAACATGGTTTTAGTTAGTTTAACTAAAAGACCCCTGTCTCGTGATCTCGTGTGCAGCTTGTGATTGATTGATTGATTGATTGGTTGATTTTGTGCCATCAGAGGCGGTGTTGAGAATAAAGGAGATCATCTCGGAGGATGTGCTGAGGTCGGCCCTCTCCGGGGGGAAGCAGTTCCCCGTGTTCCCCCCTCTGACGCTGTACCCCCAACCCCCCCGCGCCGCCGCCGCCCCCCCGGCCATGCCGCGCCTCTCCAGCCCGGCCTCGGCTCAGGGGCACCGGCCCGCGGCTCCGCACTCAGGGGTAGGTGCACACCAGGGCCCGGGTTAACCGCTGCACCCTAAACGCACACGCGGAGAGGAATGAGCGGACCAACGGTCAATTTGTAGTGTGGACCAACACAAAATTGGCGACTCGTAACATTAGCGACATATCTTGTAGATGTTACTATTCCAGTAGAGGACTGTACACTGTCATGGCTTGCCGGAGGTAGAGAAGGTGACGCTAGTGGAGAGTGTGGCTGTCAGCGATGCCCGTCTCAACCAGCAGGGAGAACATCCCTGGAGAACGAGGCCGCTGACCTGGCCGACGTACCGTCGTTGTGAGAAACATTGATCGGGTTGAAATCCTAACCGATCTCCTTTTCCTGTGTGTGCTGCAGAGTTTCGTACACACAAAGATCTTTGTGGGCCTGGACCAGGCGTTGCCTTCCTTCAATGTGAACGAGAAGGTGGAGGGGCCGGGCGGCACGTACCTGGGTCACATCCAGACAGAGACGGGGGCCCGGGTCTTCCTGCGCGGGAAGACGTCCGGCTACATCGAACAAGCCTCCAAGCGAGAGTCCTTTGAACCCCTTTATGTTTACATCAGGTCATCTTAAACTCTTTATGCTCTCTTTGGATAAACTATGGAAAGATTGTATATGATTGCAATGCCATGGTATTACTGTTACCTTTTTTGTAGCGATTACTATTTTCTGTCACTGAGGTACTCCCATTGTAACCAAGTACTCTGTAATGAACTAGACTGAATGTGACTAACTGAATGTAACTGTCTGTTACAGCCACCCGAACTCAACTGGATTGGAAGCGGCAAAAAAACTGACTGAAAGTCTTCTGGAAACTGTAAGTTTGTGTTCCAACCAGTGGGTTAGGGTAAGTTAGTGTTGGGTTAGGGTAAGTTAGTGTTGGGTTAGGGTAAGTTAGTGTTGGGTTAGGGTAAGTTAGTGTCGGGTAAGGGTTAGCATTGTGTTAATCAGGAGGTACAAGAAGGTGAAACTTCAAAGCTTTGTGGTTCTCACCGATACCCACCTCCGAGATGAACTGGTAGCGTGAACCACCTGATCTACAGTGATAGATTCTGGGTGCTCTGCTTCTATCTACACTGCTCACCAGGTGGCCTCTTCATTGCATGTGGCTCCACATGAAGGTCCTCTCCTCTTTGTTATCCATAAACGGCCCGTTCTTGCCAACACCGGGACAGCAAAACTCACTGGCTGAGGATGAAGGCAGATTTCGGTGGGAAACTTATTGGGATAGTTTTACTTTGAGGTGTGATTTCTAGAACATTTTACCCCCCCCCCCCCAGCCCAGCACTAAACGTTGGGTAACCCTCACGTAGAGACGCCGTGGCTCACCCTGTACCCCGGGTCTGCGTAGGCGGTCAGCGGTTGTTGTGTCAACGTGTTGTGCCGCTGCAGAAAGCGCGTGTTCACCACGCGTCCCTCACGGTCTCCTATCTCCCCCCCCCCAGGTGAGAGCTGAGCACTCCCGCATGGTGTCGGCCTACACAGCCAGCGGCTCCACCCAATGTGAGTACAGCACTCGCTCCTAGAGGGCCTCTCCTGCACATGGCATGCTAGCTGTAATCCATTGATCTTGTAATCCAGCCGCTCCTTGCATCTTAAGTGTGTCTCAGTAGTTGGAATAGTTGGTCAGACATAACGAAACCCAAGAGAGTAAACTTCTATTTAAGAAACGCTGAACCGTGTATCATTGACTTGTGGTGAAATGTGCAAATTAACAACAATGTTTCGTACTTTCATTTCAGCATACGCAGCACAAGGATTTGCACCTAATAGCAATTGCTCTAGCCAGGGGTCCTGGTATAGCTACCCAGCCAATGGGCATGCTGGCGGCTACACAGCGTACCCAGGAGCCGCTGGTTATTGGAGTAATTCAAATGGTCCCCCAAGTCATTCTAACCTGTCGACAAACCCTCAATCTTCTCAGGCTATGGTTCAGTATCCAGTGTGTCCTCGGAAACCACACCCCTATCTGGTCCAGGTATGGTGGCTCTGCACTAGGTCTTCCATGCTTTAGCACACTGCTAAACATAGCAGAAGCTTATCTTAGCCCAGCAACTGTTTGAGCCAATGTCAGCAGCTTATTAATGGCGCGGTTAGCCCTAACAGTTAAAAGTTTAACCTATAAATGCTATACACCTTTTGCCCTGAGGTCAACCTCATTTACTGAGGGCACTCTTATGACCCCCCCCAAAAAAAAATCTGAATCCCTCTAGTTGCTATTTAAGTCTTGCCTAAGAGTTCCTGAATTATCCAGTTACTTTGTATTCCTCCCAATTGATTCATCAGACTTTTGGATGTCTTCCGTGTACTTCCACACCTTTTACTGCGTGTTGCAATTCTCGAACCCAACTATGGCCCCACTTTGCACATTGTGTGTTGGAAGTCTGTCCCGAGATAAAACACTCCACCTTGTAGCGCCACCAACACTCCACCTGGTGGTGCAGTGGTGTCACCGCGCCTTCATGTCTTCAGACCGCTGTACTGAGACTGCCATAACCTGTGTCTGTCGTGTACCCCATTGTGTGTGTGAAGGACCGCGCGAGCAGTGACCCCACGGAGCCAGAGGGGCTCACGGGGAGCCCCCCCGAACAAGGAAGCCCCAAGCGCCACTTCCAGGAAGAGAGCCAGGATGGAGAGGTGGGCTCATGACACTACAGCAGCACCCTGACCTCTGGTCAGCGGCGTTCACACCCGGTCCTTCATGTCTCTGTTCTGTCTCCAGCCTGCCAGCGGCCCCTCAGAGCCCCCTGTCGGCGTGGAGCCCCCCGCCGCCGCGGAGGAGAAGGGAGCGGAGAGGTTGGTTTCAGACGGCTCCACTTCTGTTTCCTCCATCTTGTTTCAGAGTGTGTCACGCCACCACCTAACCCTCGCTCCCCCTGCCCGCAGAGTTCTGATGCCCCCTCCCTCACCCCTCTTCGTGGCCCCTCTACCCGTCGCCCGCAAGAGGCCGAGGGAGCCAACCGTGGCGGCCCGGCCTCTGCCCGCCCCCCCCACCGGTACGACATGCGTTTTGTGGGCCCCGGGGGGCCGCGTGTTGACCGTTGCTCTGTGTACCGAGACGCCTCCGCTCCAGAGGAGATGTTAGTGTTGGTGCAACTCGCTAACCCGCTGTCTCTGTATATGTGTTTTTGTCTCTCCCTGTTTCTCTCTGTATCCACATGTCTCCCGGACCCGTCCCGTTACCCGTCTCCCTCGTGCGTCCTCCCGGCCGTGGACCAACCACACCCCACACGGGCTCCTCACGCTGTCCCTTCGTCTTCCTCCCTTCTCTCCCCCTTCCTGTCCCCTATTGTGTGTGTTTCCCTGTGTGTCCCTGTGTGTCCGTGTGTGTGTGTGTGTCCTAGCAGGTGTGGCCCAGCCGTGTGAGAAGAGGTCCAAGGAGGATTCATCAGGGCTGGTGCCCTATGGAGGAGACTCCTCAGATGAGGAGGAGGAGAGGACACACAGCAATAAGGCCTGCAGTTCATAGGCCCCTGTCCCCCCACAGAACAGGAAGGCTCTACGAGTTGAGCCCAGAGCCTTCGATCTGGAGCACGGCTGGGAGCGGGGGGGAGGATTAAGACCCCTCCCCCTGGAAAATGAATGCAATTGTACAGTACAACTATCACATTTTGAAGATCCCATTTTTATTTAAATTTTCACAAACATTGCCCACCAAGGAGTCAACAGTGATGATGAGCTATACATATTGTAAGATTCAGTAGAACTTGTTTCATATCTTGGAAAAATGCTATGCCTGTTCCCATGGAATACTGTAATAATAATAATAATAAAGGAAGAAATAAGGTTTTTGTGATAAACTAAATCAAATTTGTTGGGATCAAGTGTTTCTTTACGGCGTTGAGGGGTTCATTCAAGTGACCTGAGCGCTACAGGAGCCTTTAGAGCAGGGGTGTCAGTCATTTTAGTCAGGGGGCCACATGCAGCCCAATTTGATCTCAAGTGGGCCGGACCCTTAAAACCATTATTTATTATATATAATCTATAGTTTCTCTTTTAATAAAAGTACAACAAAGTAATCCAACGTTCAGTCAATTTACTAAATGATGAACCTCTAAATTATTTTATTCTCTATCTTCCCATTGACCTATGTCTTTTTTCAAAGACATTTTCCAGCAGCAGTGTCTCTTGCCAACAATGATGGACAGCATTATGTCATGTAGAAAATATGAATGTAATATGAATTAATTCTCTCCAGTTTTCACACTTTGCCAAGTCCTCCAGAGGGCCGGATTGGACCCCTTGGCGGGCCGGTTCTGGCCCCCGGGCCGCATGTTTGACACCCCTGCTTTAGAGGGACCTCAGGTCAGCGTGTACCCAGGGGCCTCCATGGCGTTGTGGACAGCCAGAGCCCCTGGGTTGTCCAGGGCAAAGCAAGGGTGCACATAGCTGTGGAAGCGGCAGTGGAAGGTGTACAGGTGTTGTTCCAGCTCCACGTTGTAGAAAGACAGCGTGCCGCCGTCATAGTCCAGAGCCACGCCCACACGCAGAGGATTCACCGTGAGCCTGAGGTCGGGGCTCTGGCCGTCGTGGAGAAACTCGTACTTGTGCCTATAGTGGGAGGAGGCAGATCAGCTGTATGTCAGCAGGAAGGATTATTGCACAAAATGTGCAATGACGTTTGCTGGAAATGTAATACAGAGATTTGATTCATCCCGTCATCGCAGCTCTGGTCCCAGATTCTAACGTCACACCAAGCAGCTGGTGATGCTGTTGCATAGGACCACCAGGCCTCCTGGAGACTAGTGATGGATCCTATGGTGAAGGCATGCCCCTTGTACTCGTTAGACCAGGGGTGTCCAAAGTTTTTTTAGTGAGGGCCAAATACAGAAAAATAAACAAAGGGCCGGGCCACACACTAGAGGTGACATTGACATGAATACTGTGTGTATTTCTAACTCACCCATAATGCAAAGAACATTGCACTCAGTGGGAGCAGTGATGCTGTCCTTTGGATTGAAGGATGACTGACATGTCAGGAGAAAGTTTGGTGGTTGAGACATGAAGGACTTCACAGAGATGGCTATCAGTCATTCTGGTTCTCAGTCTGCTTTTGTTCTGATTTAACAGAGAAAATGTTTGTTCACATATGTATGTTGAGCCGAACAGGCTCATCATTCTTTTTGCGTGGCGTCTCATCAGAGGAAACTTGGCATTATCCAAACTCTGATAGAAGTCAGGGAAGGAGGGAAGCTGATGTTGACTCTTCAGAGAATCATCACATTGCATTTTTATCAGTTCTAACTGCTGACTCTCTTCCACTTCTTCTGCATCCACCAGGAAGGGGGTCGAGAACAGCTTGATTTGTTTTTCAATGACAGAAAAACCTTGGAAACGCTGGTTGAATTCTGTCACGAGAGATGCAATCAGACACATATTTGTCCTTTTTAGCAGAATGGTCAGCCTTTGGAAAAGCAGACTTGATTTCAGACAGCGCAGGGAAGTGTGCAGCATTAAAGCGTCGTGGTTGTGTCTCAAACAGGCGGAGCTTTACACAGAAGGCTTTCATGTGCGCATACAGGCGTGGCACCAGCTGTTCTTTGCCTTGCAGGTTCTTGTTCAGTGTATTCAGATGATGAGTAAGATCAACTAAAAATGCCAGGTCTGCCAGCCACAGAGGGTCACTCAGTTCACGAAGAGGTCGGCCCTTCTCTTTCAAAAACTGGTCGATTTGTGATCTCGGCGAATAGAACCGCTGCAGCACAGAGCCGCGGCTGAGCCAGCACACATCAGAGTGGTAGAGTACGTCCCCGTATTCAGCATCCACATCAGAGTGGTAGAGTACGTCCCCGTATTCAGCATCCACATCAGATAGGAAAGATTGAAATTCTCTGTGGTACAGTCCTCTAGCTCGAATTATGTTAACAGTTGTTACAACAGTGTTCATCACATCGCCCAGCTGGACAGTCTTGACACACAGTGCTTCTTGGTGGATTACACTACACAGTGCATCCTAACAGCCTCACCTCCGCTCTCTTTTACCTTGGCGCGCACCATCGATGCCATTCCTTTGCACTCGCCCATCATGGCCAGAGCTCCATCCGTTGTTACTCCACAGAGCTTGTCCCATTTCAGCCCCATCTTTTCACCTGCCTCTGACACGGCTTCAAGCGTATCTCTGCCCGTCGTCGTGCCTTTCAGGCTCATCATATCAAGCAGCTCCTCCGTACAGCAAAAATTATTTATCTACTCCCCGCAAAAAAAAACAACATATGGACTGCACAAGGGATACCAGCAAACGCACCTGTCCGTTACCTGGTTGGGGTGAGGATGTGTCTCATACACCACGATGTGTTGGTAGCCCCCAGATACGCGTTGCGGTTTGTGTCCTCGTATGCGACGCCAATCCGGAACTCTGTGTAGTCGTCCACCTCCACCTCCCAGTAATGCCGGCCTCGCACTGGGGGCAGATCTCCCAGCACAGCGACACACCTGCAGAGCAACACCTGCTGGTCAGTCCCACCACTGACCAGACCATGTGCCTTGGATGTCTTGTCTGGCTAGAGGATGCTTCGAACTGCACTATGCCTTTACTACTGTAGCTTTTTACTCAATACAAACAATATTTAAACTACAAAGTTTCTCAGGAATGAAACCTGCCCAACCACGACCCAATCATGTTTGTCCCCCGCTGTGGGTAAATGAGATAGCTACAACTGTAGCCACTAGGGGATGCTAATGGGAACACTTACATAGCACTGCTGTCTCAATACAATGCATATAAAACAATTGCTAGTGTAAAACTAAATTGCATATAACCAGTTTTCTCCCCAGATTAAGTCCACCTGGCAAAGTTGTTGTCGTCAAAAGCCAGAGCGCTCAATGGCAGCTCTTCGTCCCCATAGAACATGGTGAAGCCATCCTCAGAGATGGACAGACATGGGTGCGCCGTGTCCTCCAGGAGGTGGAAGAGTGTACCTGTGTGAACACACACACACAGTCTGGAGTCTCGTCCGGAGGTTCTTCCAAAAGTACGGCCTACTAAAAAAGGATGATTGATTGATGACACTTCATTCCCCACAGAATCAAACGACGTCAGACCAGCATGACATCTCTGAGCCGGCGACGGCACTCTGGGCCCTCTGGGCCCTCTGTTCCGACCAGACATGCATCAATTAAACAGTGGTAGTTTGTAGAGGCTATTCCAGGGCGTTGGGGGCCGGCCGTCACCTGTGGTGGAGACACTCAGGGGACGGCTCCGCTCACTGGGGCCGCCGGTGTTCACGGCTCTGACGGCGATGGTGTAGCGCCGATCCTGCTGCAGCTGGACCAGACACTGGCAGGTGGGCACCGCTACGATGGACCTGGGGACACATGTGATGGCCCTCGTTTTACATACATGACCAGCAGCATGGGAGTATTTGGTGATACATGTATATCCAAGGTGCTGTCGAACCGACTGAACTGTAATCAAGGAAGTCACGTGTGATCTCCTCCATGTTTTCCCTTTAATTATCCATTAATCAGCGCTAATTGATGGACACCAGACCGTTCCCATGGGCGGGTTCATTGGTTCCAAACCTAGCAAACTGTCCAAATGAAAACTCGTAAAATGATGTACAGGAACAATGCGCTGGTTGTCCACTTCTGACCAGAAATGCTGGAGAATAGCTAAGAATAGACTTTTCTGGGACACATTCTGTCTCGACTCTGCAGCTCTGTAAGCATGGGACCTGAACAGCTTCAGGCCAGCAGTATTAGTGAGACTCACTTGAAATATTATGATATTCTGTATCCAGAGCAAAAAGTGCACATATAATGCCCCAGAGATAAATACATGGTTTTCCTTTTGGCAAAACGGTGGTATACTAGAAGATTATGAAGATAAACTATTAATTAAAGGTTCAGCCAAGGTCTGTCACACATGCCTCATGAATGGCAGCCAATGTAGACGAGTATAAATGAGTGTCATCTGAAATGTTTGACCTTCTTATGGCAAATGTACTCTTTTGTAAGTCGCTTTGGATAAAAGCGTCTGCTAAATGCCCTAAATGCAAATGTAAATCTGTAGACAACCATCCACAATCATGTAAGTGAGTGAGTGAGTGAGTGAGTGAGTGAGTGAGTGAGTGAGTGAGTGAGTGAGTGAGTGAGTGTGTGTGTGTGTGTGTGTGTGTCCCGCCTGTTCTCACTCTGCGGCCCCACGTTGTACTCCGTGTGCGTCCGTCTCCGTGATCTCCACAGTGTACGAGTCCACAGGGTTGTTGTTTCCCGAGTCCCAGTGGATCAGGGCGGCCTCTGGACAGCTGCTGCAGCGGCCCTCCTGAATGGCTGGAGGGGACGGCACTGGAATAGAGAGAGAGAGAGAGAGAGGCCGGTCACTTTTCTCCCTGATGATGTCTCTGGCCAGTTTGACTTTGACTCCTGGCCGAGGGAATTGATTCGACTCCCTTTATGTCCGTAGCCTCACCTGTCGGCATTTGTGAGGCACTGAACTCTATACAAGGGTCTGCTTCATAGCTAAAATTGTATCGGTAATTACTCCATTCCTATCCATTTTCTTGATCCGATCATTTCAGTCCTGGAGAGGGATACTGGGCCCTACTACCAGCTATGTTTGGGGAGAAGGTAGAGAGACTAACACACACACACACACACCTCAAGTTTAGCATGACCACTCAGCCTAACAAGGGGGGAGGACATGCCCACTTGGAGAACATCCACACAGACCGGACAGGTGATGATGTCTCCAGCTGTAGTCAGGTCTGTGTCGTACCGGTCATGTACAGGGCCTTCTCGCTGGCGGGGCTGATTCCTGTGGTGTTGGTGGCCATCACCCACAGCTCGTACTGGGCGTTGGGAAGCAGCTCTGTCACCGTGCAGTGGGTCTCCTTCACCTTCACCTTGGAGACTGACAGCCACCACAGGAACCAGCGTCAATGAGGTCACACTGTTGCATCATTGGTTCACACCTTCTACACTCCGTGGCGGGCCTGAGAGCACCAGATGTGTCACAAGACATTCCCGTATTGCGGTGTTGTTCAGGAGAGGTGCTGGACGTAGTGTAAGAGAAATCACCACGCTCTTGTCTGTGTTGCTTAAATGGATCAGATATGCACTATTGAATAGAGAACAGCTAAAATAAAAGGCTCAATGAGGATTACATAAAACATTCAACACATTCAACCTGCACTTTGCCAATTGTCTACGGCAGCTATTGAGTCCATAAAACATATCTGAACTAGAAAGTTTCTAGAAATGTATAAACCATGGCTCAATGAGGAAGGAATGGCTCGATATAAAATCGTTTTATATAGAACATCATTTATTCTGGTCTGCCCTCCCCCACTATTTAGCTTATATTGATATGATTATATTTATTATAGTTTATTATATTTATAGAATTATACATGAAATATTATATAGTATATATTAAAAAGCAACTATAGGCTGCTAATGGGATAGTGCTGGTTTAAACTGTGAGGTAAATGTATACACTCTCTGATTGGTGTTTCAAAGCTTCGATTCACGATTGCCAATTTAAAGAACCGCCTGCTGCAGTGCTGCAATATGGCCCATCTATGCTAGGATTAGGGTTAGGTAGCTAGGGTTAGGGTATAGATAGGGTGAGGGTTATGTATCTAGAGTTAGGGTTATGTAGCTAGGGTTAGGGTGAGGGCTATGTATCTAGAGTTAGGGTTATGTAGCTAGGGTTAGGGTGAGGGCTATGTATCTAGAGTTAGGGTTATGTAGCTAGGGTTAGGGTGAGGGCTATGTATCTAGAGTTAGGGTTATAGCTACGCTACATCCCGCGTGGCGGCAGTACGAGTGACTCCACACCGGCGGTGGCGTGCGTGTCGTCCACGGGCGTGTCCTCCAGCACGGCCCTGTAGTAGAGCTCATAGAAGTCCACGGTGTCGTCGGAGAACAGGCTCCAGCGCACGCGCAGCGAGGTCTGCGTCGCAGAGTTCGCCATCTGGGGGTTGATTACCGGCGCAGAAGGAGCTGGCAGGGAATCAAAAGAACATGAGAACAGACTCTGCGTCGCTCAGGTCATTGACACATTCTCATTTTACCGCATGATTCCATGCGCAAATGGAGACAATTGCAGTCGATATTTTTGCAGAAGACAATGGTTGGCGCGTACTTCTATTACAGTCATTGAGTTGACTCCTTTATCCAAAGTGAATAGTCAGGTCCTTCAAGGGTTTAGGGCACCTGGCTCATGGATGGTTACAAGTAGACGGCCCACATTTGGGCTCAAGCCCAGAACCTTTGAGCTAGGAGTCAAACACCCTGACCTCATCGAGTCTCGTTTTAATTGAGAACCTACAGATGAGATTAAGGCGAAGATTAAGAGAGTAAGGCGTCGAGGGCCTTCATCAAGGGAACCGATCATCAAATCTCCTCACGCTGATACAAACGGTTGTGTACACAGTCAGCGGGGGTCTACAGCTGAACAGTAGGCCAGCACACCTGGGACAACACTGATGGAGTCCATCATAGTCTTCACGTCAGACAGATCGTCCTCCGGTGTGTTGAACTCCAGGGCCGTGGACAGCGTCAGGTCCAGCTCCTCTTTGGCAAACTCTTCAATTCTGGTGATGAACGAAAGAGGTGAATCAGAACGCGGCATGTTTAACATACAGAACTCCACAGCATGAAGTGGGACCACAATCATTTCCATAATTAGATGAATTAGTCATTACTCAGTGCCATGGTTAGGGCTACGTTAGAAGTGCTGAAACAGAAGTGATTAGCCTTGTACAAATCAACACCATTCTCCTGCAGTCTGAGGTATCATTGGCAGCAAACCCACATGCTGTATTAGACACACTGAACAAAGCCAGACTTTAATTACCTCTTAATGGTGGGCATTACTGCCTGTCGACGAAGGCCAGAACAAAGTGATTAAACATAACAGTCCATGGACCATTGAGTCGGCTAGCAACTAATCATCCTATTTGTTCCTCACAAAATTTCAACAGATTTTTAACACATTACGCATCATCATCAAAGTAATCGCCAACGTTATCTTCTGTGTCTCATTTCCCCACTGGAATGATTTTGGACCCTTGGCCGAAGGTCGAAAGAGCAGACCTTCAGAAACAGCCGTGCGTCCTGGCCACGGTAGATCCCCTGCGCCAATTCGATGAGCTCCTTGGAGGAGTCCATTGTGCGTCCGCACCCCAGCAGCTGGCCGTAGAGGGCCTCCAGCTTGGCCTTCTTCTCCTCGCCGAGCCGCGCGGCCCGCTCGCCGTAGCGCTGCGACAGGGTCTGCAGCACGTCGTTGTAGTGCTGCTCAAGGTGCTGCTCCTGGCGCCCAAAGTTTTCCTGGGGATTGATGGGTGTTAGATGTCACGTCAGTGTTGGTCTGCCATCAGCAGATATGCAAAGACACACACACAGGGCAGGGTTCTGCTGAAGTCTGGTCATCAGTTCACATTTTAGTTATATGATATTATGATATATATCTTTACTTTGCACAATTTTCAATGAGTGGGTAACACTTCGAGCCAAAATGTAATATCTGGACAAAAACAAATCTTATGTGCTGTATATTTTACCTCTACGGTTAGGAAGATTTCTTCCAGATGACCTGCAAAGTTCTCCATCTCCACAACCTTCTCTTGAAGTTGATTTCTTGTGAGGGTAATTTCCTCATCGGCCTCCTCCTGCTCCTCTCCACTGAAGCATTCCTCAATCACACCCAGCACTCCTCCTCTGCTGTCATACAGATCCATGGAGGATGGAGAGACCTGCTGTGGAACGGTAGAAAAGAGCTCGTTTAGCGTTTAGGGTTAGAATAGGGTTAGAATTAGAGTTAGAGTTAGCCCTAACCCAAGCACTCAAACCCTGTTTCTCATAAGGTTTTGTTGACTCACAAACCTTGCATGCGCAATGTGTCCGACAGTCATAGGAACATATGACTACCTACCTATACAACGTGTATGTACCGATATTTAAATGATAGACGGACATTTACCGTGGTTAAAGTTAAAATGTCCTTTAATAGCTTGCAGAAGTCGCTTCAGGGGGCAGGTTCTTCATGCTTTGAGTCCAAACGAAGACATGAGACAAAAATAGATGGTGGAGCACTAGGAGCTCAAATTACAACATGACGTGTATTATTATATATCACTATATGATATAAGTGTTGTACTGGGTTACTGTGTGCCAGCATAACAGACCCAACGCTTTATTTCGGATAAAGTGTAACATTAGTTACACATTATTTGACATCTTGCTCAACAGCTGATAGTCGAGGACTTCCGGACACGTGACTTTCTCTTCAGACGTCAAAGGTAACGTGACGTCACGGGCATGGAGGACATGTAAACAGGCTTCGAGCATCGAGACATGTTATAACGAACCGTAACCCTAACTAACCCTAACTAACTACCCCATATAGACATCGAGACATTGAGACATCGAGACATTGAGACATTGAGACATCGATACATTGAGACATTGTTCCGATACTTCTCCATGGAGGTGAGCAGCCTGGACAGCCTGGATGGCTGGGTGGCCATAAAGACGGATCTGTTCGAGGAGCAGCAGATCGCTAAACTGGTCTTCATCGTCCAGTGGAGTGAGGTCCAGGCCCGGTTTGCGGTCACCTGTCACAACAGAACCTTACAAAGACTGACCCGCAGAACCCCCGCTGAGGTGGGACACCAAGAGACGAGCTGGGCCGGACTGTTCTCTCTCAGCGACCTGACCAACATCCACCGACAGCTGACGGGGGTTTCCGACGTACTGGGGCCTTGTTTTCCGGACTTATCAGACTTCGAGGAAGGGAACATCTGGGACCTGCTGTTCCTCAAGAGGAGGTCTCATGGGGACGACGGGAGAGATCTGGAGACGCCTTGTCGAGAACTGGAGACATATTTCAGCACGGCGATTGATGTCTGTGGGAGGAAGATAGTGCTGGACTCGTTGTTCTCTCAGGATGATGTCGAGGAATACTTTGAAAATCTACAAGAGTTTAAGAAGAAGACCATGCAAGAAGAAGTGTCAAGGGCCAAGGATCACCTGAGAAAAGTAGGACACTTAGATGTTCATAGTATTGTTATACTATTTATTCAAGTATTGTTATTCTTCTGTTAGTTCAGCTTCCTGGATCAACGTGGCTGTCTATGTGTTTGATAAAGGATGTCAATAGTATGTGTACTGAATACCAATGTTGATGTCTGAAATTCATACATTGTTGTCTTTTTTCTGAAACCCCAACCCACCATCTTTAACACACACACACACACACACACACACACACACACACACACACACACACACACACACGCACACAGTTGCTGCAGAGCCATGGGGGTGCCGACAGAATGGTACTTCTGCTTGACATCTACCAAGAAGAAGACCAGGCCTACCAGGACTTGGTCACCACCGCCACCATCTTCTTCCAGTACCTGCTGCAGCCATTCAGGGACATGCGGGAGCTGGCCTGCCTGTACAAGATGGAGATCCTGGTAAAGACCGAGGGTTAGGGTCACATCACTGGGCTAAACATAAATCATGTGCTTTCCGTGACACAGATTCTGCATATTTTGCTAACTTTGGATGGGCTGGACCAGGATAGTGGCCAGGAGGTCTCCGAGCTAAACCGCTGTGGGTTCAAACCCGAATGTCTGCCGTCTGCCGGCAGACATGAGCCCTCTGCATTGAGCCCTCTGCATTGTATTCCCTATGTTCACATTTGGAAATCATTGTGATTCTCATTCCGTAAGTGCATATTAGTCTGGAACCTCTCAGTTCATTTTTGATTTCAAAGGGGCATTATCAACGAGGCCCGACCAAAAGCCCTCTGGATGCAACTGGACAGAACTACAACCAATCACAGCAACAAAACGTGTGGCCGTTTTGACCGGCCGACCCGGGCCGGTCTGCTGGGGATCTGTCCAAACGGGAGGCCGTCTGTCAGAACCAATGAAACACAAGCTTGCAGATTTGTGCGGTGCCCAGGCGGGTCAAGCTTACGCCTCCTGTTGAAACAACAAAGTGCAGTACCGCTAGTGACCAGAGCATGGAACCTGCTTATGTTTTGGAGTAGTAGCAGGAACTAGATGGCGTTGTCCACAGAGCCACCGTTTCTCAAGATGTGGAACCAGTGAAGATCTTCCGCGGTGAAGGTTAACTAGAGTACATCTGCTGAGGCCGAATGCTCACTCCACTCAGCTGGGCCAGACTGCTTTTTTCAGTGTCAAAGCATCTGGTTCATGGAAGCTCATACTATTCTCAACTCATACTACTGTGACACTTTCTGCTGGCTTTGACCTGGGACTTTCCTTCAAATTAGATCGTCCTTCTGGCTGAGAGCAGAGTTTGTAGTTCTGTGGCCGGGTACCAGAGCACCAATGATGCAACACACACACACACACACACACACGTACAACACACGGTCAAATGCATTAGCTCCAAGTTGTTCAGTTTGATAATCTCCATGTGTTCCACCTGCAGAAGCTGCTGGACTATGAGGAGCTGGGTCCGAAGAGGATGTCTGCTCTGGAGAAGGAGGCGGAGGAGTGGAGGAGGAGGGCGGAGGAGGCCGTCTCTTCTATCCAGGACATCACTGTCAACTACTTCATCCAGACGTCAAAGGCTCTTGCAGGTTCACCTTTCAGTTGCTCTGTGATTCATATACATGTATATATACACACATCTGTACCTGTCCAGGTATGT
>OMKI01056331.1:0-25074 GCA_900302315.1 Phycis blennoides
CTGACATTTCAGCCCCAGCATCGCAGTATATGTAACATGGATTATACAATCTAAGGTACTTCTCCCCTCCCTAATATCTGAGTTGGTTGGGTCCATGGTTTGTCTTGTATTTAGTGGTACCGGTAACAGATGAGAGAACAGAAGCGCGACCAGTGTCGTTGATTATGGAGAGCAGAAAAAGGCCAGGAGGAGCCGAAAAGGCCAGGTTTAAAAAAAGAAGGGCGCTGGAAGAAGATGCTGCCAAATGTGGCAAACTTACTGACCTGTTCAGAGGACAGGCACAAGTTGCAGCCAGTAAAGAGAGATGTGGATCTAATGATTAATTAGCAACGTAAATAATTTAGCTATTTGCTACGTTTGCAATGCCAACATGAGCATTTAAAAGCTTAAACCAATTCATCATTAGCCTAGTTTATTTTGTTAAGCCATAACGAATCACAAATATAATTTGTGAAAATCAACATGTAAACTCCAGCATGACATGTGTAGTAACAAGTAACCCCTTTTATTTTTTGTAGCATCAGAAGAGATAAGCCAGTCCGACGCTGAAGAGGCAAGGACTACTGAAGGGACAGGTAGAAGATAATCTGCCAGAGTTATTTAAATCAATATATTTCATGTAAAATATAAAAGACAGAAGAAACGTGATAGATTGTAAATTATATCAAGATATTCAGAATGGTGTCAACATTGATGATAGCCTACTGATGGCCTGTTCAGGTTATTTTGTGAAGTGCTGATTGCCTGGCCTATATGAATAACACACAATCATTTTTTTCCTGGATTTTACATTTGGCAACCGCCATATTTTGATATCCAATAAAAAAAGGATAGAGTTTTGCGCTGTTCATTTATTCAAATTCTTCCACCACTGAAAAAAGTGGGCCAGTCTGGGCCCAAAACCCCCGGGCTGAAAAGAGGTCCCACCCTGGCTCTGGTGCCAAGTCCTGTTTTCAAACACCTCCAAGGTGAAGAAGGGCTTGTTTAGTATGGACATGTTCTGCTGATTGCTGGTGAATGTGGAATGATGTTTTCCTTTAGCCCTGCGCATTTCTGCTCGTCTCCTGTTGGTCACGAGTTGACTCTTGACCTGGTTTGGTGTTATGTTGGATATAATAGGTGGTGTGTTACCTTATTTTATCACAATTTAGTTTCCGAATGGTAGACCAAGCTTTTTTACAGTGCTGGGTCATGTTGATGTTTCAAGTTTCCAGTCGTTTATTATCAAATGTGCAGCATCACTTAGTCATACTGTACAATGAAATGTATTGGACGAGGCCCGTTCCAACATGGAAGGAAAATCTAAGAAAAAAATCAAATACAATAAAGTACAATAAATTAAAATAAGGGCATCACGGAATTAAGTAAGAGCAGCAATGGAGAATAAAATAAAAGCAGCATTGGAGAAAATGTAAAGTGCATGCCATGCCATACATTATACAGGTGGAGAGTTATACATACGTGTTGCAATGGTAGCAATGATGATCAAAAGACATGGATACAGATGTGTAGGAATAAAGTGCATATAAGTATTATACAGTATTGTACATAAAGTGTCGGAATATACAGTGTTATACAGTATTATACGTACAGTGTCGGAATATACATAAAATGTCGAGATTATCGAGATTGAAATTATACAGTGAGTTCTCTAAGATTCTGCCAGGCTTTCCACCTCTCCTTCACCATGAGTCACATCACCAAGCTCACTAGTGGTGTCCAAAAATGGGTGATTTCCAACCTCTTTGTAGCACTCCAGCAGCTGCAGTGATTTCTCTGTGAGGCCAGAAATGTACTCTTTTCAACGTCCGCGAGCGTGTGGGAGGGAGCTGTCTTCGTTACAGACTGTACAAACGTGGTGTTGTTGTCAGCTGTGTGTTCAACGTCTCATAATGCGTTGTCCATCCCTTCCTTGTACTCAGCCCATTTGGCCTTCTTGAGGTTGAGGCAGCGTCGAAAAGTTCAGCCCTGCTTTCTCACTTAAGTGTGCTAGTCTCCGGCTGACGACTAGTTTACCATCATTGTTGGTAGAATCATAGCCGCACATTGTGAGATGGGAATTAAAATCCCTGATCACAAGACAATACTTCTTCCTGCACTTAGGTGGCTGACAGGTGGTTTATACAACAAGGTAATGGAATCGTTCTAGTGTACTCCACATTGGGGAGACAACATTTGACTGTATAGAATTGGCTACTTCAGTCAGCATTGCCCAGGATGCACCACATAGTCATAGAGGCTTCTTCCTGTGTTCAATATTTGTATTTATTATTGTGCACAGGAATGCACAATTTTGATATCGCTTTTCGTCATATTATTCTTCTTCACACCAAATTTTTGCAATGGAAGCTTAACGACTGAACCTCGAGATTCCATTCAAACTGTATTACAATGGTCTACTTACGTATGGCTGTACTATGTATTTTTCATTTTTGTAAACTTTATACTTTTTGAGATATTTGTGATTAAAAATGCAAAAGAACTCAGAGATAACATCGAGCCTAGCTTTCCAATTGTTATGTTTGACTCCACTAATTGCTTTCTGGCTGTAAACTGGGCAGCATAGCTCAGTGGGCTCATGTGTTCCACAACCGGAGGGTTGCCGGTTTGATCCCCACCTCAACTACTTGGACATTCCTATGCACAAGTATTCCTTGTGTGAAATTGCATTTTCTAGTTAGTCTTTGTTTACATTGTTCCAATAGTTCACATTTATTTCACATTTTCCTATATGAATGGGGTGAAGACCAACATAAAACAAGGTTAATGGGATAACCACAGACCCGTGGCATACGTCAACCACAGGTTATGGCCATGGAAGACTCTGTATTCTGCTATGGAGCTGGATTGCCTAGCAGTTAAATTCCTTTAAAAGGAAAACAAAACCTTAAAACTATTTTTTTTAGATGAAAATGTATGTGGAGGTGTCAGCATCCGGGTTCTGAGACTCCATTTACCCTCTGTTGGTCATGTTTGTGTTTTTCTTTTTTCCTGGTGGGCCTTTCTTGTTATGCTTCACCATGGGCCAGTTGGCGTGCCCCCTTCCTTTGTTCTGTTTTCCCACACCATTCCCATTCTATTGGCATTCCCACACCATTCTCATTCTATTGGCATTAGCCTGCTGTCTATGCCTCACTGTCAGATTGTGACATGACAAATTCTGCTTATTCAGGGAAATTCTGTTTCTGCCCTCACTCTGACCTTGACATCTTCAAGGTGTGCTGGATTGTGAGTTGTGCCTTTTTGTTTGCAATTTGTTTATTTTTGCCCTGTTTTTTACCAAAGCTGATCTGAGATTATTCCACGTCCGTTCTCTTGTGGTTGTTTCTGAATGGATCTGCTTGTTGCTAATAAACCGTTGATTCTCATCTGCGTCCCATCAGCTGACAGCTGTTGGAATCCCTAACAAGCCAATTGATTATTTTCATCAGGAAAAGCGACAACCCATTACATATTTGATTTTGCATATATTACAAAATCTCGTGTATGACAATCTGTCGACAATGGGTCTGGCCTGACGAATCAGATTCGCGAAACAGTGGTGTCGGACACCGCAATTGATACTGGTCTACATCACAACTTAAATGCATGCATTAAACAAATGCTATTTTATGTGCAACCCACATGGTGTGTGTTGCCGAATTTCATGGGTAGATCCAAGTGTCACAAGTCAAGTCAAGTGTCCAAGTGCCTTAAAAACTCACACCAACAACTGAATACCTTTATGTTTAACTGTATTGTATTATCATTTCTCTTTCACACTTATTTCCTATAACCTTGCATATGTTTTTCATTTGCAGCATTACACTTTTCATTTTGTTACAGAAATCATTGAATTTATACACGTCTTGGGCATGAAAGAAATTGCACCCACAACCTGAACCAATTACACTTGAAAAGACAACATTGTAACCCAACAAGAATAAACAAAAATAAAAGTCTATGAAACTATACCTCGATACCTGCTGCTGCTGCTGCTGCTGCTTTGTGAATTTCTCCTACGGGGGATTAATAAAGGACTATCTTACCTGAAATACGAAAATCAGTCTTTAGGT
Organism: Phycis blennoides; assembly: GCA_900302315.1. Lineage (NCBI taxonomy): Eukaryota > Metazoa > Chordata > Actinopteri > Gadiformes > Phycidae > Phycis > Phycis blennoides. Next base: position 4,056 of record OMKI01056331.1, read on the forward strand.
TTGTTTTGAGTGAACTCAAGTTCCTACCGCCACCCTTAACGACGAAACCTTTATCCTGGCTCCCAGAGGGATGACAAAAATGAAGAATGTTGTGATGAGTTGTGGAGATGAGGACTGAAGATGACGATGGTAAAAATCCAGTGAGCGGGGAGAAGATGGTGATGATGGAAACCAGGGCAGTGGGATGATGGCGACTTGCGCTGCACAGTTCTGTCTGGAGTATAGTCTCAACAAAAAACCAGCCTGCACAAAAAGTGCAGAGTAATCACTCAGTTGTCTATAGCCACAGCTGACTTGCGTTTCTATATGTAAGCTATTGGAATCCAATAGCTTACATATTATTCTTACATACTACACATATCTCATTAACTACATATTTTACATTTCACTTTTAACTTTTTGTCCCGTTTAATTGACTAGCTTACCGTGAATATAACAGTCAAGACAAAGGACGGGAAATATATAACCCTTGTTTCTGGCCGTAGCCGAATAATTAGCAGTTAGCAACAATTTCAAATGAACATTACCACTGGTAGCTTCATTGGGTTATTAGCTTATCCCGGCAGTTTTTTTTAACACATACTAAGCAACAATTTTCAAGGTCAGCAACACTAGCGTTAGCAAAACACTAATTTATTACTCAGCTAGCAGCTAATTCACCGGAATAACTCGATACACCCACCGTTTAGACAGGTCGGCAGCTCCGTGGCTGTCGTATGACTTCCCTTTCAGCTTTCGAGAAGCTCTTATTTATTTATAGTTTCTAATTCTCTACTTTATTCAGAGTAATTAGACTACTTCAGCTCACAAGGGCGCTGCTGGCGCTACTGTCGTGCTCGTCTCTCTCGGAAAAAAGACAGAAAAGACTCATCCACGCACTCTTACTTCCTCTCTTAATTACGGAACACATAATATGTGTTCCTCTTGTCCAGGTGGGAGAGGGCAGTGTAAAGTGCCATTCGGACATATTATGTCCGAATGCTGTTTATTGACTACAGCTCAGCATTCAACACTATTGTTCCTGGGAAGCTCATCACCAAGCTCAAAGACCTAGGACTGAGCCCCGCCCACTGCAACTGGGTCCTGGACTTCCTGGTGGGCAGACCTCAGGTGGTGAGAGTGGGCAACTTCACTTCCTCTGCACTCACTCTGAGCACTGGTGCCCCTCAGGGCTGCGTCCTCAGTCCCCTCCTATACTCTCTGTACAGGCACAACTGCGTCTCCACTTTCAGCTTCAACGCCATCATCAAGTTTGCTGATGACAACACCATCCTGGGACTCTTTACAGACAGCGATGAGACTGCCTACAGAGAAGAGGTTAACGCCCTGGCAGTTAACCAGGGCTACAACCTCTCTCTCAATGTAGGCAAGACCAAAGAGCTTATAGTGGACCGCAGGAAGGTGCAGCATGGGTCACATAGACACTCACCCATAATCATCAATGGAGCTGAAGTGGAGAGAGTCCGCCACTTTAAGTTCTTTGGTGTTCATATATCTGACGACCTCAACTGGACTCACCACACAGACACCACAGCAAGGACGGCCTGCCAACGCCTCTTCTTCCTGAGGAGGCTAAAAAAGGTTGTCGTGTCCCCGGACATCCTCATACACTTCTACAGATGCACCATGGAGAGCATTCTCTCTGGCTGCATCACCTCTTGGTATGGCAGCTGCTCAGCTGGGTACGCCCAGGACCGCAAGGCACTACAAAGGGTGGTGAAAACCGCCCAGACCATCATCGGCAGGGTGCTGCCCACAACAGACGATATCTACCCCACCCGTTGCCTGAGGAACACAACATCAACAGGGACCCCAGCCACCCAGCACACTCACTTTTCACCCTGATACCGTCTGGACGACACTACGACTGAAGGACACCTTTTACCTGCAGGCCATCAGGCTTCTGAACCGCTGAACCCCCCCCCCCCCGAAAATGCTCTTGTATGTTGTACGTCTTTAGAATGTTATAATGGACTTTATAATTGCTATAAATGTTGTATACTAGCAATGGTTAACCTAAGAAGTTTTTTTTGGGGGGGGGGTATTTTATTTGTATTGTATTTATATTTATATGTACCCTGGCTGCTATGGTGATCCAATTTCCCTTAGGGGATTAATAAAGTTTTATCCTATCCTATCCTAGCAATTGAAATGCTTGAAACTTGTTCTGGTGACTTTCTTACTGTATTAGCAGCAATGAAATGTTTCACCTTCTTCTGACAAATTTTTGTGAGTCGCTTTGAATAAAAGCATCTGCTAAATGCCCTAAATGTAAATGTAAGTAGACCACTGCCTATTCCCATCCACTTTCTTCTGAGAAAACACAGCCCCAACCCCCACATTGCTGCCTTCAGCGGCCACAATAGAGGGCTGCTAGGCATCAAGATAAGCACAGCAAGGACTGGGTCACAGGTGTTATCCCAGCAAAATGGGCAGCCCTTGCCAGTGAGGTGGCGAAGTGGGCTGGCTATGATGGCAAAGTCTCTCATGAAGCTGATGGTGTTGGCGGTGGCAAATCTCAGACAGCATCAACTTTTGCTGGGTCTGTTGCAACCCTCTGCAAGGTAACCACATACTGAAGGAACATTGTTTCTCAGAGCCTCAACCCGGCCTGTCAAATGGCAGCAAAAACCTCCCGCTGGTTATCCAAGGCCCCCACAAAGCTGATGGTGTGTACCATCAGTTAATCCAGTAACACCACACAGTGGTTGTGGTAAATGGCTGCCAGCACCCTTTCCATCAGTCTTTTGAATGTGGCTGGCGTGTTACAGAGTGGATTCACAGCTAAAGATGGTGTTCACCAACACAACCTGACCAACACAACATTGAGCTGCTGTGCAACTCCAGGGAGCTCAACCAGCTCCCGGGATGTAGACCCCGTTGCCCTTGCATTCCACTACAGTGATGCCTGGTTGGAACAAGGCTGCCCTTGATGGGGTGGCTTGGCTTGCTGTGCTTCCTGGAATGCCTTTTTAGTACCGGGGTGCGGCAAGGCACACATTGGGGATGATTGCTAATATTATCTACAGCAACGCTACTAGCATCCTCAGCAGCAATAGCATGCAGGTGCCCTTCCTCATCTCCATCTTCCCCCGGATTTTCTAGGTCCTGTTCAGTGACTAGTATCATTGTGTCTACTACACCTTCATGAGACCTAACATCGCCTGTAGCCCTAGGTTCAGAATTACTCTTGCTGTCATATCCCTTTGTCCACACGTGGACGTTTTAGTAAAAATCTATCTAATATGATATCGCTAATGCTAACTTATTACACTCTGACTAACAGGATGTGAAAGTCGTCAAAAGTCCTTCAAATGATAAATAATTGTATTCACATATTTAAAATGTACAATTTTAAATAAACTGCAGATGTTTCTTGGGGGTGCTATGACTATCCCAGGGGTAGTTACTGCACCCCCAAGCCCCTCCCCGGCGCTACGTCTGGGTGGAAGTGTAACACCCAACACCACTGCTAGTTTAAGACATCTGGTTGTCCGTATCATCTAATCTATAATCTAATACATGATGCACGTATTGCACTTACACAAGTGACTCATGAGTCTAGGTGGTGTAGGACCACCTACAGGGGCCTCACATACTAGAGTATTCTATCTTAGAGTGTGATCAAATCCAGATTGTGACATTGATTTTCAAGTAGGAGGAGAAATGATTAACTCAATCATAGGTGCTATAGGTGCCTTTAATGTAACATTATGTGAGACATGCATATTAACTACAATAACCGTGAGACAACACTTGTAAATATTCTTGGGCGTGCAACATGTACGCCGTCAGGAACCAGATATCTTGGGAACCATTATAGTTCCAACATATATCTGTAAAACAGAACTATCTGTGAAGAACCTGGCAAATAAAATACTGCTTTCTGCATACACTGCAAGAGTACATTTTCAGTCATGCACAGTGGCAATGCTGATATAAAAGATAGCGCATACATGCGCACGTGCATGGACGTGCAGTACACTTAAAGGAAAATGCCACCGTTTTGCCCTACTGAACTATGTTCCTTCATGATCTTAGAACAGTTGATAAACACCTCTTTCGCCTTCGTGCGTGCACTCAATCGCTCTGGCGCGCAGCGCTACTTTGGTAGCATGTAGCTTGGACCATTATATTCCTTAGGATCCAAACGGGGGTGAAGTTAGAAGCGACCAAGCACTTCCACGTTTTCCCTATTTAAATACGGTTACGTGAGTAGTTACACGACCAAAGTATGGTTACACAAAATGAAACATGCCAATTTTCTAAGCGGATAAAAAGGATAACTGTAATGTATGGCGGAATAACACCTGGGAGCACTTCGACGTTGGTGCAGTAATCCCCTGTTACTTCCGTTGTGAGGACGATGTTGTCCAGTTTAAATAACAACCAGACTAATTTTAACGCAACAGGGACACGCACCAAAATCATAATGGGCACATGACACGCCAGCACTACTGGAAGTGTGCTGATGATGGACAACCTTGTACAGAATGACATGTCAACAGCTGATTGACAACCCCATGCTACTTTGTGTCAGGGTGCTTGTGTAGTTTTCCCAATATAACTACATTTGTTTGCTATTTTTAGCACTTGCTGGCAGTAAAAAAACTCCTTGGTATCTTTTTTTTAAGAGCCCACAACATAAATCCATAAATACAATGTACATGCACTTTGCTATTTCAGGGTCTCAGTTTGAAAATGTGGTCACCCTATGTTATAAACTGTTTTAGAGGAACTACACTTAATGAAAATGTTGTTGATTCAATTAATTTGTATTTTTTGTTTTTGTTGACTTGCTTTATGTAGCCTACACTTTTTATAATGCTATAATGGCTTGTCAAAGACAGTCAACAATGTGGCTGTATTTCCTAGTATGACTTCATTGTAATTTACCTATTCCTCTGTTTCATCTCATCAACCAATCTATCTTTCCGTTAACCATTTATAATTCCCCTTCCTGTATTCTGCCCTTGACTCGTGTATGCCCCTATGCCAACTAACTATCAGCAGAGCATGCAAGCCAGGACAAGTAGTTCAGAGCCAGCAACAGAAGTGCAAGAGCCTGGGTGGCGTTGCCAGCATCTGGTGGAGAAAACGTCTTGGCTCTGTGTCCGTCTGTAAGGCCATGACCAGACAGAATGAGTGGGCGATGCCAATCATTTTGCTAAATACATGTGGGTCCTTGATCATGAGTTAATTGAATGCTATTTCCAGGAAATGTAGGACGAGGAAACAATTGCTTCATCCCTTCACTGGACTTTCCTGACCACATGGCACCCAAAACAATGCAGGTTGTCATCACCGCATCTGCCAGGTGGCGGGCTCAGCCCTGTAGCAGCATTTCAATGGGCTACCAGTGGCATAGAGAGCTGCCCCAAAGACAGCAGTGAGTAGCAGCCTGTTCACTGTGATTTTGAAAAGATTGTTGGTTTTGTAAGAATTTGTGTGGACATTTTATATTGGCTGAAAATTAGTTTTTGAATCTGAATAAAATAGCTTATTATGTCCAGTATGATTGATGTTCCGCTCAAACAAGAGATGCCTGTTTCACCAGCGCCATTAGTCACCAGACTAATGGGAAATGAATTGTAGAAATGGTTTTTAATACTTGGTATGCTAACCCTAACCCTAATTACCAAGTTTTGTAGCAAATTAACAAACATATACTGGTTTCCCCTGCTAGTGTTACAGCATTTCTCTCAGCCTGATGCTGTTAAAGGGACAAGTTAAAACCAAGTTAACTTTTATTAAAGCAATTTCTAAAGATCTTAAACTTCCTTTCCAAACTAAATGGAACAATTGAATTTTAAAGCAAACCCTTGTTGAAAAACTATTTCAGCTCGGTGTCCTACAGATAAACATGCACCTTGTTTCACCTGGAAAATGTTGATGACATCATCCAGGGGTTCCCTTAATTTGTCATAGCTGCCCACTAGGGGAAAGCACCAAGCACAATCAATGATGCCAAATAAAGATAATAAAAAGGAAACTACGGAGCCATAGTCTTACAAAGTCATACAAAGGTGGTTGTCACACTGAACAAGTGCTTCATCCCAGCGCTCCTCAGTGCCAGCTATGTGGACATATTACCCATCAAACAGTCAAGTGCTGAGAGACTCTAAGCTCCAATTGTGGATCAGTGAGATATTTACCCACACCTTCCCATAAAATAACCACTTAGGGAGTTTTGTTTATGAAGTTGAATTGATGTTTGATCATACGAAGCAGCACATATGCACACAAGTATACAGTATGTATAGATATTACCAGGCAATCAATTGCTTGCATTTAATGTGTGGGGAAAAATGGAATTCCTAAAGAGCTTCCCAGGGTTGACACAAGGTGTCAATAAATCCAGCAGCTATTATAGAAATATACCTAGCGGACCTCATGTCTGCCTGGGGTAGATGTGTTCCACTCCACGTGCCTTTTTTGTGTCCTCTTGACAAAGTCCCCCATGTCCTCTTGACAAAGTTGTGTGCTGCTTTGCTCAAGAGGGGCACACAGAATAAAGATTGTTTCATTTTTCCCATCTGATCATTCTTATCAGACCTATTCCTATTCTTATTCACCACAAGAGTGGTGTGAAATGGTAGGCAAACGCTGCTTTGTTTCATGTTTGTATACATGTGCAGTCCTATGTCTTCTGGTGACCCTTTTTGAATGAAGAATGCAGACTACCGCCACCTGCTGGTATGGAGTTATTTCCTCTCATGCAGGCGCAGAATGTGTGTGGTAGTTGGCCGTTGGCCTTGTGGTGCGTTCAAGTGCAACTGCTCCTGCAGTGGTGGCTGAAGACCAGTGCCCAGTTGTGGGTGGTGCATATATTTTCCTGTAAAACTGAAATATATATATATTTTTTCCACATAACCAAGTTATATTGATTCAACACACAGCCAAATTGCTGTTGGTGAATATGGGTTGTGTCTGGACCTGACGTCGTCTACACAGGTCCAGTTTTTATGTTTGTTGGACGCATATTTTACAATATAGCCTATGTATATACATATTGTTCACAATATCTAGTAGGCCTAATTCTTATTCAACAAACTGCCAAAATTGTATATATGTAAAATTAATATGTAATATTCAAACTCTGAGCTCAATAAGAAAAGGGCTTTTCAGGGGTTAAAAAACCCTCAACACAACATGTTGAGGGTTATGACAGCAGTCGGTTCGAATACATTCAGTCTCGATTACTTGTCCTTGGAATGCCCTGCTACTTCAGTTTGAATTTTTATGCCTTGAATTATCTGGTCCGTATTTTGACCACCATGTGAATATCGTATTTCAAATATCATCAAATTGAATTTTTGTATCTGAGTTAGTGAACATTAAAAAAATATATTTTTTAAATCGTGTTTTTGAAATGGTACAACTTGAATGCCATGTTCAAAGAGGACGAACTAATTAAGAGGTCCTTGTTTTCAAAGTATAATATTCAAATGTTGAAATGACACGGATTTGTTTCGATACAGTCCATATAAGCCGTGAATGCGGCGCTTGGCCAGGCTTTTTGAAAGACGACAGCATTCAAAATGATATAGGCCTATAAAATTTTCAATGGGGTTTTTTTAAATCAGCAATCATTATTTGTGCAAACATACATTTTGGTTCGAGTTTCGAACAGAAATGACTACAGCGTGTTAGCAATAGGCCTATTATTGAAACTAACTATTGAAATACATGTGCCTACTATCGAAATTGATATTCTTCAGAATTAATACGAACATATTTCCACAGGAAGCCGTGAATAAGGGACTAAACGACACATACAAACATTATGATACATTATCTATTCTTGTTTGAGCAGCCTAGACCTATAAACCTAACAGATGACATTAGTGAGGCCACTTGAATATTCAGCACGTGTGAAGGCCTGTACGAACTTTTCTGTTTGCGCTTGCGCGTTCCCGCCGAGGGGGCGGAGCCGCGCTGCACACCTGGGGGCCTGGAGGGCGCGCGTCATTCGCAACCATTGCTTCGATCTGTTGGTGCAAACGTACGGGGGCGCTCCTCATTTGCCAGTGACACTGTTAAACCACGGACCTCTTTTAACTATGACTACGTAGGACTGCGGACAAAGGTTCAATAGCTACATTTAATTAGGCTTCGGGACGTATATTTATCTCCTCAAGTATTTTACAATGAGTAGAATGGATGCGCACGTTAAAGGAGGATACGTTTACCTCCAACCACGAAAATTCGGCAAAGTAAGTAGACATTGCATGATACAATACTTCATACTCATGTACCTATGAGGTATAGTTGAAAAGGTCTAAAGCAGGGAAAGTGTAGACAATCACTGCATGCTCTTTTTCAGGTGTGTGGAGTTTAAATGTGTTGAGGCAGATTCACAAGTTCAGACAAAACTCCATTACCGCATTCCTATAGTGACGGACACACACACACACACACACACACACACACACACACACACACACACACACACACACACACGCTCTCTGTCTCTCTATCTGTCTCTCGCTCTTCCACATCTTTTCATTGTGTGCCTGTCAGAAGTGGAAACATGTGTGGCTGTCCCTGTACCCCGCCAGTCTGTGCAGCATGGCTCGGTTGGAGATCAGTGACTTTGGAAGTTCGGGGACAGGTAATGTCATGCAGACCAAGCCACACATTGTCTTCATTACACGGCTTTGTTGAGTATTCGCTTCTGATTTGTCAATTGTGGCATCAAACCGTCTGTTATTTTTGTATAGCCGATATTGACCGCCGCTCAGCGTAACAGACCGCCGCTCAGTGTAACAGACCGCCGCTAGGGACGCTGTGAGGGCGGGACGTCCGAGCATGCCTCGGAGAAAGTTGGGTTTAGTGGTGAGAGGGAGGGAGAGGGAGGGAGAGGGAGGGACTACCAAGTGAGGAATACATTCCTTACATGACAGATGTGATGCCAGAGTGTTCACGTCACTTTTGAGGATGACTCGGTTTCAGTACGATTGTATCCCGAAGCAGGGGCGATTCTAGGTTCTGACTCGTTCTGAGTTAATTTCTGATGTTGTGTCAAATGCTAGTATGTTATGAGTTAACAGGGTTATTAGCTAATGGAACATTGGCCAGCTGATTCGAGTCGAGGAAATGTTGCACATTAATTTAGACGGCGGTGATGACGATCATCAGCTGTAGGCCTACTGCCATCCGAAAATAATGCAAACGTCGCAACACTAGAATTTTCACTGCACGTGGTGTAATACATGTGATTTCTATCACGATAAGATACCACTAGCATTATGATGAGCATAACTATTTCTGTCATTCGTGATCCAACAAGGACAGGCGTTGGAGGTGAGTGGCCCGGCGCAGCGCTGGGAGGAGGGGACTCAAAGAGACACCAGCAGGCCCACAGGGAACGGAAGCTGAAAGTGGTCAGACTATCTGATATCATCAGTGTACTAAAACTACCGCCACATGCTGAGGCCCTGCCGAAGGTAAACCAGTTATTCTCACTTTACATAAAGTATCATCATTGTTTTGTATATCCCATTTAGTAAAGATAAGAGTCGTGATGACTACTCTGACTGGGAGGTAAGTAGGGCTTCTCTTGGGTGTCACCCGATGGGCACCCTCCTTCATAGAGGTTTCATCTCGGTGTGGGTGCACCCCCAGCTGCATGATGTCACCCATCCTGAGAGTGGAATCCTTTATTTTGAGCAGCCCTACCCCCACGTTGGGGCTAGGGCTGTAGGATAAGTTTGTAGTAGTTCAGTAGTTAATTCCATTATTTAAAGTTCTCGATTTGCACATTTGTCTTCACTTAGTTACATATATATATAAAAACATGAATATGTGTACTTACATTCACAAACATACATAGGTGAGTATCTGAAGTAGCCTACTTGGATAATATTTAATTTATTTTTCTGTTTAAAGTCGTATGGAATGTATAACATCTTAGTTATAGCAGACATTTAATGGTCCATGTAATATTCACTGTGAAACACCTGATTGTATGCAAGTGCTGTTAATACAATGGATCGGAAACAATAATGTGAAATGATTGCTGTTGCAGGATAATATGACAGCATTCTGTGTGAAGACAGAGGAGAGAAACTTTGTGTTTGCTGCCATGAAAGATGAGGGTACGGAGTGGGTGGAGAAGGTGTGCCAAATAGCATTTCAGGTGAGACACAACGCTGATTGGTTTAGTCAAGACCCTGTAAGCATGTAAGGACACTCGTCCAACAGTGTTAAAAGCATTGATTTCGTCACAATGGTTCAGTATTTCTTTGTGTGCTTTATTATTTAGCAAAAGATGACAATCCCATAATTTTGATAACATCAAGTATATTAGGTAGGCAGCACATTTAGCCTCTCAAGGTAGATAGACAGACAGACAGACAGACAGACAGACAGACAGACAGACAGACACTTTGTTCATCCCAAGGGAAATTTTTGAAAGTGATGATTTGAATGATATAACAATATTTAACATTCTAGTAACTAATTCCTACTTACATACTATACTCATTACTAGTAAAAATTGAACTTGTAAATATTTGGCATTGATCTTTACCGATGAAAAACAATTCAGAACTCCTTAAAATATAATGTGGTAATAGATGTGATATGTGTGTGCGCATGCAGATTAGTGTATGAATTTATATTTAGTCAATTGTAATGGGGTTTTTTCTATCTCTGTGACTCATCTTATTCTGTCTTCTCATTCTCATAGAATCAAAGTGTGTGTGCAACCAGCTCAAAGCCTCAAATGGAGGAAAATGTGATATATGCCTCTACAGAAGGGGGTGATTACATTTCCACCCCTCACCAGCCCCTCCCGTGTCTGGTGAAATCCAGTTAACGAAATAACGTACAGATTTGTTGCCACTTATATTTCTTGTAAAAGTTGAATGTTCCTCTCGGCCAGCCGGTGTGTTCTCCGTGGTGGTGCAGCAGACTGGTGCAGCAGCACGGTGCGGCCTGCAGGGGGCATACCAGTTGCATGTAGGCCAGGACGGTCTATCATTGAGGGATTCAGTGAACCCAAGGATCATCTGGAGCTGGCCATACCGGCTCCTGAGACGATACGGAAAAGATAATGTAAGGCTGAAATGCTCTGATGCCAGGCGTTTTTCTGAGATCATTATGGTGGTCAAATCAAAATGTGATAATTGGCTCCAAATTAACTAATCAGTGTCATATCATGATTGGATTTTTGTAAAATGGTGTGTTGCCAGGTTGTTAAAGAACAAAAGAAAAAGAAAAACAGGAATATGAATAATCTACTTTACCATTCTACCATTTTTGCCAACTCAAAAAAGATATTTAACATGAAACAAGTTTCACTTTGAATGCAAGAGCATGCGTGGGGTTATGACTAAGTACAGTATTTAGCACCTCATGATAGTATTTTCTTTTAAATGTACTGTTAATATTGAGGTATAAGAAGAATCATGATTGTTCGATGTTCATTCCTATAGCTTGCGTTAACGATTGAAGCTGGCAGGCGCTGTGACTCTGGACCTGGAGCCTTTACCTTTGAGACTGGCCAGGCCAGTGTTCTGTTTGGCCTGGTTGAGAATGCCATCAAACTCCAAACATCTTCCACTGCGGTCACAAACAACAGTCCTGCCATCCACACAGTCCTTCAAACCCCAGATGGGGGAGGAACATTGCCCTGTAGGCGTACCCATTCCCCTCTGCCCAAGGTACCCGATATGACCTCCATACCTACTGTTTTGCAAAACAGTCTAAAAATCAAACCGAATACACTTATAGACTCGGAAGAGAACATGTATGCTCAACCGGCAGATTTGATAAGTACATCAGAATGTGCTTACGCTCAGCCTCTCCATAAAATGAGTTCTACCAAAGCTTCTGCTCCCGCATCCTGTGTGACGTTCTCAGAACACCCAAGCATTGACAGCATGAAGACGTGTGGATCCAATCCACATCTGGGGGTCACAAGTGTGTACGCCGACCCAGCTAGCTGTCTTCCTCTTAAACCGCCCACCGCCTCCAGCATGACAGAAGCACCGGGGCCTTCTTTCAACCCTCCTGTGGTGCCCTCTACATACCATGGCAATGACCTGGAGCCTATCTACTCAGAAGTGTATGACAAACTAAGTCCAGGCCAAAGGAGAGCTCCCCCAAGTCAAAGCCAAAAAGGAGAAATGGGCAATGAACCCATTTATCATGAGCCTGTGAGAAACACTGAGGCAGTAGCAAAGAAGGATGACAAACAAGACCAGTTTGCGCACCTTTATGCACAAGTCTGCAAACGGACTGTTTCCTCCGAGAAAACTATCCCCTTCTCACCTCAAGGGGCTGTTGGAACCCCGATAACCTCTAGCCAAGAGGCCCTTTCTGATGTCATCTATGAAACACTAGGTATCATTTAGCACAGCGGGTTCCAAGATGTATCGGAAGAAATGCTAAATTGGCAAACATATTGGACTAAGTTGTATTTAAAATATGTTTTTATTATATAATACACAGACAAGGACGAACATGTATCCAAAGTATTCAAGAGCATACCAAATGTATGGTTTTGGTGAACAAATCACATCGGCAGCCGCCATTACACGATCTATTGCTGTTTGTTCCACAACTTCCCACAGCTATTAAATGACAATAACAATTGGTACAATGAGGAAATGAAGGCAAATTTTATTGATAGTGGTGAATACCACAGTTAGGGATAGCCAGACTGGAGGAAACTATAGCCCAAAATATTTGTATACATTTTATACATACATTTTATGATATGTATATTTTATGGCATTAAAACAAACTCAATTATACACATATTAAACATTCTTGTTTTCATATAGTTGGGTTCAGGTATTTTATCTGGTATACCTTGCAAAATACAATGAGCATCTTCGGTCCTATACCATTACACTGTTGATTCTGCCAATTCTTTATGTCATATTGTTGTTGTTATCATTGCATAATGTTACAGATGCTAAATGTATCACAAGTAAAATGCTACATTGTATTCATACATTTGTAAATAAAAGCTTACAATCGTTGAGTTGTCCCAGCTGAATATAAGGGAACCAAGCTTTGTTGTGTAGGGAATAGGAAAACACAAACAACTGCAAATATAACTTAACTGAAAATGCAACAAAAAACAAAAAACTGTTATATATGTTTGTTTTCGTATTGTGATGTTCAATTTTCATCAGATAGATATTTTTTAGAAAAATAAATCACTATATGTTCACCATCAGTAAACACAACGTAGTTTGGGGTTTGGTTAAAAGAGATATTCAAGTTCCATGATCAATTATTAAAAAAAGGTCAAAGCAGGATACAATGTCAACATGTCATGGTTATTTCATAATTGTTTCCACTAAAGTATTTTTTTTAGACAAAATAAAAACAGCATCACATGTGGTAAACAAATCAATATGGCCCAATATGCAACAGCCACCTCCAGTGACACACACCACTGGATTAAAACAGCCCAAGAATCAGAAAAGGTTTTGAGAAGTATTTAATTGAAAGTTTAACACATCACATAAAAAAATAGCATGTTGCCTAGATAGGCGTGAGCGGTCGGTACATGGTCATTTGTTTACCTTGCTGATGTCTCTCACAAGTATAATCCGGTTCTGGTTTCTTATTTTCTGTGATGTGTAGCTCAGTTGCCAGACAGGAGATCACATGCCCAAAGGAGTTTTATCTTCTCTTGGTTCCTCCAAAACCTGGACGCAAAAAACAAGACGAGCCGCTATTACACAGCCTGTTCAACGCGCAAATGTTGCAGTGTTATCCACCTCGCCTTCTGTATCACATGTACAAACACCAAATGTGGGGTCATTTTTGTTCCCTGAGTAGTGGTGGCAGCAGAGATGGTAACAGCCGACGCACCGTGAAAAAGGTGCAATTTCCCTCAGGGATCATTAAAGTATTTCTGTCTGTTCTGTCTGTCTGTCTTTTAACTGGAATGGGGTGTCATTTTAATGATATTATGTGTGCGACTCGCTAACAGGGGATTTCAACATCTCTGGAGAAGATCCAGACTAGTAAACATCCGTCTACGGCGTCTCAGCCCCCTGCTGGACTGGGCTGCCCACCTCGCCTTGAGCAATCAACCCTAAGGAAACGCTCCCTTTTCTAGAAACTGTGGTTTTGAAGAAAACACACATGTTTGAGTGTCAATTAAATAAATAATGTCTAGGTTAATAGTTGTAGTTGCATACTGCAGGGTGAAAAAGCCCTCTTGTCCAGTGTGTTAATAAACATCCTTGAATGACTAAACATGTACTCTGTGCACCCCTGATGATGCACCCTGAGGACCACGGTGCCACAGTGACTCCTGCTCAGTGGAGCTCCCAGGTCAGCACATGTACCTGCATGCCTCAAAGCGCTCCCTGCTTCTCTTCAATCACTCCAACGTATTTATGAACACACAAACATGTTGCGCACACAAATCTACCACTGCAACGTTCTAATCAACATGTTGCATGTGATGCACAGCCACTTTTGCCATCATTGCTTAGAAAGCAAAGCCGCTGCTCAATGGTTATGTTAAACCCCAAACTAGAAGCTCACACCATTGTGTTACACATCTTATTCTGGAACACCAGCATGCTATGTGAAAGCACTACACTAAGCATTACGCAGGCATGTTCTGGTAATAGTTTTTGTGTGTGATCAAATACATACCAACACAAAAGGATTAGCATTAGGGACAAAACAAACCCCTGGGAAGAATTGTTATTACTGTAAAATGCATTAACATTAAAGTATTTTACTACTATAGCTTTAAATAAATCTATAAATCTACAACTACAGCACTTGCTAAAACTATCCACAAGGTTCCATTACATATCTGCCACTACATAATGTCAGACATCCTCCTACTACTTTCTTGTATGTAGTACAAGTAACTACCTTCACCGATGCATGGTGAATTTGAATGTCCTCTATTGTACCTGATGCAGTGCGGGTCCCACTGCTACCACTGGGGGCTGGTGCAGGAGGTGGGATGTGGCTGGATGGGCCGCAGTGGTAACTGTTAGGTCGGTTCCTATGGTGTAGAGCAAACAACTCACATCAATTATGGAAAAGTAAAAAAATAAAAATTGCACAGCAAGTTTTTTCACAAATGACTTAATTTTGAATATGTGGCTCCTTCATGGCAAGTTCAAGAAATCCCATATCATGGCTTGCAATAATACCAGTAGCTATTACTTAACTATGATAAGACGAATAAGAAAACTATATAACTATACCTATATAACTATAATAAGAAAACTATTAAGAAGGCCGAGTCTGTTGTTGGCTCTAAGCTTGTCACCGTGGAGGAGAGGATGCTGGCAAAACTGCTGGCAATCATGGACAATCCCTCCCACCCCCTCCACACCACACTGGACAAGCTAAAGAGCAGCTTCATAGACTCATTCAACCCCGCTGCAAGAAGGAACGATACAGAAAGTCGTTCCTCCCCACTGCAATAAGACTTCATAACTCATCTGCCTCTGTCAGATCCACCATCACAGAACTGGATTAAATCACCCCGTCACTGCTGTATTGTATTTTTACAATTTGTCTGTCTAGAACACTGCATTTTTTGTATTTATTCATTTCATTCATTTATTTTATTTATATTTTTTGTATTGTATTTATATTTATATGTACCCTGGCTGCTATGGCGACCCAATTTCCATTAGGGGATTAATACAGTTTTATCCTATCCTATCCCATCCTATCCTATAATATCGTTAATTAATTTCCAGAACCACTATAACATTTGTCTAAAACATATCTACGATGTAGCTTACTCTATTGATATAAATTAATCATTAAATGGATTTGAATTTACAGTTACAGAAACTGGATAAATTAGACTTCCAGGAAGAGGGCAAATGGAGTGGAGGTGTATGTCTCTCGCTCTCACTACTTTGAATTATATACCTTTCATAGCACCACAATACTGTCTATATTTAGTACCAGTTGGATGTTTAGTGGTCCAGATGTCTCAAACAAGGCAAACAAGAGCTTCACGAGTTCATGACCTGGCCCTCTCACAGACACTGAGTACCAGAACCCCACAACCCTGACGGCCACTTAGAGGATCACCAAAAGGCCCATTCTAATCAGTTGTCTCGCTGCTCGAAACAAAGTTTGACCAAGTGAATGACATGGTGTCTGACACAGAAGACTGCATCGTTTCAACACAATTCTAACCGGGTCTATGTGTGCATACTGGCTCTTGAAGCGGCCTGTGTTACACTCATAGATAGCAATGCTAATGGTAAAAAAATAAAATAAAAAGTCTGGCATTTGTATACCTTGCAAGGATTGTTCTCACCAACCAAGACGGGGGCCGGAAGGATTGTCCTGGGTTACAGACGATTAGCACTATTCAGCCCCCAATGCAAGCCCAAGTGTTTGATAACGTTTATAGGCAATGGTCGACTTTGACTGCTGACCCCAGACAGCTGCCAAGGAGCCCATTGATTGCTAGTTCAGCTCCTACCTGGGAGACTCTATGTGCTGGCAGCATGAGCAGCTAAGGGAGATGCGACCCAGTCTCCCATTCGACAACGCCTGACCACACAGTGTGGCCGTTTGTGTTTGTTCTTTTTTCTTACATACCATACATTTATCTTTCTTAACAATGCACAATGCAAGATAACCGTGCCTGGTTAGCAGGCTTATTCGCTGAATGTCAAGTAAGCCGTATTTAATATTTGTACTTTATAATGAGACAAACCCTGGGTTAGGTTAGTGCATTGTTCACCAACTGCATGGTTAGGCCATGGTGGATGTGTTCAGGCTCTTTATAACAGCTGATCTGATCGAGTTAACTGCACAAGTTGCTGCATGGTGTTTGTGTTGGTTTTGTGTTTACGTGCGGGGGGCTTGGATGAGTCACTGATTCCATTCTATATTTGCCAGCAAGGCTAGGGGGGCTGCCATTATTATTATCATTATCATCATTGTTATTATTATTATTATTATTATTATTATTATTATCATCATTCACAAGAACGTTGCATTCAAGCCAACCACTACTATTATAGACCCTACCAGCTGTTTCCGGTATGTTGCAGAAGGTGCCAGTGAGCTTGGCTTGTGATCTTGGCCCCTAACTGTGATGTTCTCTAATTCATCTCAATGTTGAGTGTTGCTAATGTTGACGAGCATCATATAATCAAAGAGGCGATTTTAAACTGGTTCAAGATGAAGAGCTCGAGAGGTCGTCTTCAAATCATCGGCTAGTACACTAAAGCATTCAGCCCAGTTAGGTCGTTCAGACCCCTGGAAGTAAAGATCTCCCCAAAGTGAAGACTTCTCAGCACCAGACTTTTTCGAGGATTGACTTCTTCCTCCCGGATAACAAACCACTCTCCTTCTTCTCCTAAAAACAATGTTAATCCAACAGTTGGTTTGAAGAAGGCTTCAGCAGTTTTCCTCTAATCTGATAATAACGATGATAATAATGACGTTCAAAAACGTCCCAATGTCCCTGCTGGCATTAGGAAGTTTTTGAAGCCTTTAATGCATACAGCAGTGGGCAGGTTATTGCCTTTGTTTCTCCGTCAAAAAAGGTCAAATTTGTTGGTAATAGCAGAGGAACTTCTCAAGCTCGATGAGGTGTATGCTTCCACTCCCTTCCGGGCCGTTAAAAACACTGATCTCTCTCTCACATTTTTACAGCAAGCCAAAGGTTTGGAACTAGGAGACAAATCAGGCAAACTTCTGGCTAACCAAGTGCTTGTAGGCTGACTCCCAGGCTCAAATATGCACCATAAATGTACAATATTTTCACTGAATATTATTCTGAACATTACACTTCAGAATGTTCCTTGTGCACCTGGACAGACCCAAATCTTCCTTATTCTTTGAAATATCCTGTAATTGACAAATGTATTAATCTAGACATAGGTCGTCCCTTCTAGATATACAGGAGACAATTCAAACTATGCAGAGTGAGATGTCTCCTGACCCCATGGCTTTACAGTCACATCTTATAAAGCATTCTTCACGCCACTCCCCGTTCCTGACTAGATTGTACAATTAGAAGATTAATTAGAAGATTAAAGATTAATTCCATGAAGGCAGATTACCGTAATTTTAGATACAGCTTCTATCTCTCTACTGTTCAAGAAAGAACCTCTTCTGTAGTAGCTATAGACCAATCTCTCTGCTGAAGTCGATTTTAAGATTTTGAAGATTCTGTCTCTGTCTCCAAAATAATTGTCTTCAATTATTTATCCAGACCAAACAGGCTTTATGCTAGGAAGGCATTTCTTAACACCAGGAGACTGCTTACCTTTCTTTACTTTCCCCAACCATGCAACCCATTTACTTTGTACTGTAATGTATTTATAGTTATTATTTGGTTGTGATATAAAAGACTGATTAGTTATAGTTACAAAAAATATATATAAATATTTTGAATTTACTAGCATACATTTAGGGCCTTGATAGTACTAGCTGTGATTAAGTGCTAAAAAATAAGTGAACCCATAAGAACCCAGACCCTTTTCTGCTTAAAGGGAAATGATGGGGGATATACCACAGACCAAGTGGAACACATAGAACACATTTGTGATGTGTTTTCTAAAATACTACCACTTAATGTCAGAGATCTGTGATGTGACAGAAACATTACATTGGGCGTTTATGGTAAATGTATTCCTTATTTGAAAATAACTAAACTTTTTGAGTTTTTTCTGCTTAGTACCACAACAAACCATTTGCCCTTTTATTAGCATTTCCACAATATATATCAAATGTGTTACTTTAGTAATGCTGTTTTTTTCTGATTTTCTCTACGTTACAAAATACGCAAACTGAAAAATAAGTAACACTGCCTCTTTGGGGAAGTCATATCCTGGGACAGGCACATGACTGACATCACAACCACACCAACATGTTTAGTATATGTCACTTAGGCACTTAATGAGTTAAAGTCAAGCACAAAGGCTGTTTAAGAAATCTTTTAGGACATTTAAAGTGTTTGTTACACTCGTGTCACCATGGGTTCTCATGGGTTAAAGAGTACCAGAGCCATAATGGGCCTTCTCTTACCTCATCCACAGCTATGCTAACCTTACTGAGGGGATGTGCCTCATCCTTAC
This sequence comes from Phycis blennoides, assembly GCA_900302315.1. Taxonomy (NCBI): domain Eukaryota; kingdom Metazoa; phylum Chordata; class Actinopteri; order Gadiformes; family Phycidae; genus Phycis; species Phycis blennoides. The sequence continues at coordinate 23,120 of OMKI01056331.1, forward strand.
TCAGCCACCATGCAGTTCTACTTGCTGTTAAATGGATGGAAAATATTCAATATGAGCTGTAAGTTATTCATTGGTCCCCAATATAGTCTGAAAAACCAAATACTAAGCCACAAATTAGATGTGTAATCTGGAAATTAAGACAATCATATTGATGCTCTTAACCCTACAAACATGTACCCATCTAATTCAATTAGGCTAAAACTCAACAAAAAGACACCTGTGGAGAGCAATTAGATCAGGGAAACGATGAACTTCATACATGTGGTTGCTGTATTTTCCTCAAAATCAGCCTTCCACTTACCTCTGACTTCCAAAAAGGTACCCAAGTGCTCCTCCTGTTCCAAGACCGGTCCAGAAGTTGCCTCCACCTGCTCCTGGTGTGGCGTTGCGCTGCCGTGGATAATTCTGTCTCCCAGAGCTGTAATCACTCTGGAAGCCGTAGCCTGGAGGAGGTGCGCCAGGGTAGCCCGCCGAGGAACCTAAAGCAGAACGATCTTTGTCACATACATACAAATAATGCTCCAGTGGAGGTAAGGCTAGCTTTGCCAGGCATCTGAATTTGAAGATTACAATCCTGCGACCAGTTTGCCAGGCTTCAAGCAAAGGGTTTGTTCAGCATCCAATGAGATACTATGTGATCTCTGTGATACTTGATAGACAGTGATAGACAGACGGTTCATCCAATCAACTGCCAATATTGTTTAAAAGTGCCTGCCCATCAAAACAGGTTGGGCAAGGATGACTTACCAAATGATTCTGTGTAACAATCACTCTGACACGTTGGTTTAAGCTAAGGCATCCTTAGATGTTAGTTATCCTCTCCATTGTTTAATAAATAATAGGTTGTGTAAAAGACAATCAGATACAAATAATCAGTCTACAGAGTTCTGAAGATACAACTGACCTGTGAAGTTGGGTTTAAAGCCTGGGGGTGGTGGTTGGTTGGTATAACCATTGTCATCATGCCCTGTAGGATAACTGTTTGGCTCGGGTTCCTGATGGCCACCTTGAGCGGAGTTTCCACTGAGAAAGAGCTTGTAGACACCATAGGCTAGCATTAACAGAATGCCCACTCCCAGCAGACCACCTGAGCCCTCGCTGCCAAATGACGGCCCGCTCTGATGCTGTTGATGGTTGCCATGGTGATGATCCTTCTTGCCACTAAAAAAGCTGGAGGCAAAATCCCCAAAGCCTAAGAACAAAGGAACTTTTGTTTTCATCTTAAGATTTCATAAAACATACACAAATAATATTTTTTTGTTATGTTTTTATTCTTTAAATGTATTTAAAGCTACACTGCTGTTACACTTATGTTGACTCATCTGACTGAATGCATTATGCCCAATATAAGGCATTGTCTCTATCCACTCCATACGTATTTGCATGTACCTGTGGCATCGCACATATTACGAAGACTTCAACAACATGGTTGCACAACATATTCACTCCGCTGTCATCATATATGATAGCTCTGAGATTTATGGCCCTACTTAGGGACCTTGCCAAGGATTAGACGACACCCATCCACATGGTTATAAATACAATCCCAGGTCTCCTACCACCAGATTGCTTGGATCCGTGGTGGGAACCAAACCTCTGCCTTGTCCTCCCCTCTTCAGTTAGCTCCAGTGTGTACTCTAGTCCACAGGAGCCCTTCAGTATGTAGGCATCGTCTGGATGGCTGTAGCCCTCACAGCTCACCTCAATGCGACCAAACTGGTAGGAGTTGTCCATATCAGTCTTACATTCCCACTTGATAATGGCAAGACATACAATGAGAATGAGAGATGATAAAAACAGGACATAAACATTAAACACATTAAAATATGTAATTTTGGAAATTACTCATTCAGACAAATGCACTATTACCTATTGAAAGGTGTCACGTTTTGCATCTATGGTTATGATTAACCCTGTGTTTTTTTTCCTTCAAACATTATTATGGCTAGATATCA